>JAZAVI010000274.1:30000-312500 GCA_036326025.1 Chrosomus eos
ATGTTCGCGCGGCTAGCTCTTTACTACACAAGAGAGCTATCCCGCCCTAAAAAAAACACCATGCGCTCGCGGCTATCTCTCCCTTTGTACGGCAAACCGCCTCTCGCGGTCCCACGCCGAGCCTCGACGGAAAAAGCGCGCGGGTGTTGAACGTGTGCCTCCTCTAAAAGTGTCCGCCGTCCGGGTGAAACAGTATGCAATTTTTATTTACCCGCCACGGTGGCCGGTAAGTGAAGCGAGTTTACCCGCCACAACACAAAATCACCGGCATTTGGCTGGTGCTAATTTCCATCCCTGGCTAGCAGTGCTTCAGCACCCCCAAGAAAGACAAAGCACCCCGATAGAACCCCCAAAAATAATTTCTGGAAGGAATCTGTGAAGAAAACTTATCTTGTTTTTTCGAGATGTTAAGTCGTTATTTCAATCTCGTTATTTTGACATAATTCGTTATTTCGACATAATATCTTATTATTTCGACATAATAAATCGTTATTCGACATAATATCGGTTATTTCGGTATTATACGTCGTTATGTCGACATAATATGTCGTTATTCAACATATTTATGCTATTATTATGTTAATAGTTATTCGATGTCGTTATTCGACAATGTTTTTCATACTATTCGACATATTCACTTATTATGCCGAAATAACAGATATGTCGAATAACGACTTATTACGACATAATATCTGTTATTTCGGCATAATAAGTCGATATATCGACATAATATCTGTTATTTCTACACAATATCTCGTTATTTCGACATAATAAATTGTTATTTCGACATAATAAGGAGACATTCTATGCATAAAGCATTATAATAGTTTTCTATGGGAAGAAAATGCTAAACGTTTAATTAAACACGTTACGTTCATATTCCTGGCTCATCTGATTTTTTTGTATATAGCCTATAGGCTACTATAATTATTATGATTTTAGTATCATAATGATTAATAAATGCACGCACAATTATCCGTGAACTTGATCAATGTTGCAGATATATATGTGTGACTATTCACAAACAAATGCTTTCCAACTCTGCTTTTGCAATTCAGAATTAAATGAATGTGCAGCCATTTGTACAAATAGAGAGTCTGTATGCCTTTACGTGTTGTAGCCATTAAATACGCGTTTAGTTTCGTTAAAATTATAATGTTAATTTTTCCCCATCTATGTTATTATGAAAAGTGAACAGCATGAGTGAGATAAGATTTGAAATATATTGGGATACATTATTTTTAGCACTTCATTACGTTTTGTAGAAAGCCTAGTGAATTTCGTTATGTATAAATTGTATCTTAATTTTAATAGTTTTTTCCATCAACCAATAGCCAGTATTTAATAAATAAGAAGAAAATATAGCAGACAATATAATTATGACGGAGGCGCGGTCACTTGCATTGCACGTAAACTGGTCCGCATCTCAATATAAATTAACTGAAACTAAGCTTATATTTCTCATGTGTGTATGAGGCATATCTGTGCTACGAAAAGTATAGGCTACTCTCTGATTATGTAATCCATTATGTGTGTTTCTCTCTATATAGGCGACTACGGAGATGGCGATCGTCAACTTCATCTTTGCAGCCGACACTGACTTATTAATAAAAAAAATAGGCCTAATGCACTCGTGTCACCGGATTTACAAATGCACATCTTGTATAATACGCACACATTATCTCGAAATAATGAGATATTATGTTGAAAAACATTATTTATAAAATAAATATTTAAGAATATTTGATTTAATGCTGAATGTTGTGCTCGTTCAAATTAATACAATTAAAATTTTAATTGTGATAATTATGATAATTAAAATAATTGAATATTAAATAGAGTGGCCAAGTTTTACTAATTTTTTTATATATATATATATATATATATATATATATATATATATATATATATATATATATATATATATATATATATATATATATATATATATATATATATTAGGCCTATATATATATATATATAAATAAATCATCAGAACATGAACTATCACTGCATTTGCAGGAATCGTAAAGTATTTTTTTTTATTAACTCATGAAGTAGCCTAACGCAATATTTGTACTCTAGCTTATCTTTCTCAACACATATGAACTGTGATCATGCACAACGAAAAAACATGCAAGAATTAAATCCCCCTCCCAGTAAGTTTTACTGCTCCTGTTAAAGTTAATTAACGCGATGCTGAGCTACAGTGAAATGATAGAAAAGACAGATGCATTATCTGTGTTAGTCAATTCGCGCGAATTAGGCGAATTTATGGAAAGTCAAAGTATTCATAAACGCATTCAGGCGTCTGATTGCACACTGACCCGCCAAAAGAGTGCGTTTCGACGGCCAAACCATAATGATTGCGAAACAATAACGATAAACAAATAAGCCAAACTATAACGTGCTTTTTTCCCACGGAAAACACGCGTCAGAAACGCGTGTTTTTTGCATCAAAGCGTGCGTCTTCGGTGCCTGATCTGCTATTTAAAACGCACGTTATCGACGTGCGCTTTGGGGTCACCGAAAACGCACGTTTTTCAGCACCTCAGCTTGGACAGTTCCCTAATCCCTTCATTGAGACGCATCTTGCAAATTTTCCAGTTGTAATTTCGGTAACACTTTACAATAAGGTTTCATCATACATTATTTAACTACATTAGTTCACATGAACTAACAATGCACTTACTAACTGCACTTCTACAGCATTTTAGCTTGATGTCTCAATAAATGAGCTTTAGGAATGTTTTGTTTTGTGCGCAGTAGCCTACCAAACTTTTCCAGTAGTTGACATCCAGACTCCAATATTGTACATGTTTTTAGTGATCAGGGGTCTCATTTATAAAACTGTGCGTAGAATCCTTACTAAAAGTGTACGTGCGTCCGAAAGCCAAAAATGGCGTACGCAAACAAATATTCTGACTTATAAAACCGTGCGTACGCCAGAACCTGCGCAGAATTCGCTTTATAAATCCCAGTCAGCGGAAGATTGTGCGCACATGCGTCTCCTCCCGAAACAACCATATATGGAGCTTACAACGCCTAGTTTTACTATGAATATCCGCATCTGCATATCATTTGCATATGATTATGCATCCAAGTGATAACATGTTTAATGGTACAAGACATTTGGAAAATATGAAAAACGGATGTGCCGTAACATTACATTAATAAAAAATAATTTAGTAGCCTATATCCTTGCCTTGTTTTTGAATAAATAAATAAAATAGTGTAAAATACATTTCAGAGAAAGTTTTTCTCAATCTTTTTCACTGGCCAAATAGTATTTTTAATTGATTTATATTTTGAATGGAAACAGATAGGCCTTGTTGTGCATTATTTGCATAAAACTATTTTCTCAGACAATCTGCTATTATAATAAGCAATTATCTATGAAACATTAAAACACAGCATGCCAGAGGAAAAGTGTTTGAAAGCATTGCATCCACAACAAATATTTCTATTTATTTAATATAAAAAAATGTTGTAACTTCTCAGTAATGATTTCATGTAATTTAACTGTCTAACTCCATTAATCAGAATGGCATATTTAATCTAAATGTTTATATCAGAAGTAAAACATACTTTTAAATCATTATTTTATTTATTTAAACTGTTATTGTGAACATATTTCACAGAACACTGTATTTATGATTACAATGAAGATTTACGGTTTTAGATAGGCTGCGTCAGTTTCACTAAACGGCCCAACGCGCTCGCTGGCGCGGACATTTAAAAAGGGGTGGATTTTGCTTTATGTGATAGGCTTGGTGAGTGAAATTATATTTGTATTATCTTTCTGTATACTGTATGTATAACTTTCTTTAGATTTTCGGTCTAAAAGTGACCAAAAAGACATTTTGCTCCAGCTCACCATCGGTGTTGCCAAACTGCTCCGTCTCTAAAACGTGCGTACGCACGGCTCAAAGTTTGCTTAAAGGTGCGCACATTCTCCCGTCAAGTTTGTTTTTTATAGATCACAACCTTTGCGTGGAAACTGGCGTACGTACGTTTCCAGCCCCGTTTTGTGCGTACGCACGCTTTATAAATGAGACCCCTGAACCTTATATTTCCATACTATTCCAAATATTTATGAAGTACACATCCTATTCAGAAATAGTTCGGGCATGTTAATATTTGATTTCAATTAATCTCTAAAACACATATAGAAATGTACAGAAAGAAGGTCTCTTTTGCGCGCAATGACACACTCGGTCTCTCTCGCGCAGTTCGCTTCGCATGGAAGTTCGATTTATGGACAACAATAATCAGTACAAACGTCTTGTTTTGAACAATTGTTTAATACATATAAATAATTCGAGCACATAAACTTTAATATGGAGGATTAAATAAGATTGAATTTATGTAGTAAGATTTCATTAGGCCTACTAATCACTGTTTTGTTTTTTGTCAAAGATGTTAAAATCTTTTACATTATTTGACAAGCATACACGCATACATGCACACAAAAGACACCAATGCACAGAAACACAAACCTATAGCCTACGGGTTTGTATTGAGTTTTAATTGCATTTTTAATTAATTATTCGTTAAACTTTCTACTTAATGAAATACATTTATTGTGTTGTTGCTAGGCAGGGCGCCAGGATTCCAGGTTTGGATGGGCCAGACCAATTGTGGGTGGGCCTTAAATTAAAAAACTTGATCCAATCACTGTTTAACCTAATAAAAAATACTAATATATCAATACGTAGGCTATACATAATATAGATTTTAATAGCTTGATGCTCTTTAAATATTTTGTTGCATTGTTAAAAAGTTTGTGCATGGAGTCAGGACGGACCTATCGGCGATCGCTCTCCTTGGTTCTGACCAAAAGAAGAGCGCTTTTGGAATCTCCATTACGCATCATACCTGGGCTGTGTTTCCCGATAAAAGAAAAAGCGGTGTTCTTTATAAAAGAAGCACTTCAGAAATAGTTGAACTCGCTGGTCGCGCTCGCTGCGATAGTCGCACTATAGCGGGTGGCAGAGACGAAGATGTGCTGGGTGATGTGGATCTCAGCTCTCCTTCATCTCCTGGTTGCAGCGATGACTCAGAGACTGTACGTGCGCGTTTAAGGTAGGCTACTTAAACAACGACTGTTGCAACATTGTCCTTTACTGGAAATTATTTTCACACTTTCACAAGCTAATGATAAGCGCTGAAGCTGCAATATTTCTGGAGACATTGAGTGGGTAAAACATTATTTTGACCACTTGAGTTTTGTTTTGTAGAAAGACTTTTTAAAGATTTTCGTTTTGTATAAATTGTATCTTAATTTTGATCAATGTTTTATCAACCAATTGCCTGCATTTAACAAATAAGAAGCAAATATATAGCAGACAATGTAATAAGACGCCGGCACGATCACTTGCATTGCACGACAACTGGAGCATGTTTCCGCCACAGAGTGAAAAAAAAAAAAAATGTAATTGCGATTTTTTTTTAATCTCACAATTCTGACTTATTATCTCAGAATTACTGATATAAAGTGGCAAGTGCAGGTTAGCTATAAAGTCAGAATTGCGTGATATAGGCCTAAAGTCACAACTGTATGTTAATAAGTCAAAATTGCGTGATATAGCCTAAAGTGCGAGAAATATAGCTTGAATTTTTTTTTTCACAGAATTGCATGTTTATAGGGAATGTGGAGATGACGTCACGCCGTGTTGCATTATGGGTCCGCCGCCATATTTACAGGATCGCGCCCAATACCGCTGTATTTAAATGCATGTGTTGGAGGCTGTGTTTGGATTTTCTGTCGAGATTTTAATAAACGTCGATATGGTTGTTCAGTTCAACTGCCATAGCAGGTCACGCGATCGTTCAGGGAGGAAAATGAACAACGGAATACGTTTTTTCACCTTTCTTTCTTGGAAAAAACAACAAGGAAAGCAGGTCGAGGAGCTGACGAGAAGACGCCGGATCGCCGCAATCATGAGGAAAAACTTACTTACTGTCCTCCACTGCATGCTACGTTTGTTAAAAGTTGTACAAAGCAAGAGGTTGTGTATTGTATATTCATAGATGACTAAAATTTAGGAGGATAGTTGATGAATGATGTTGAATTTGCGGTTAATGTTAGCAGCAGATGATAAAGCCAGGACACATTGCATGAGTCAAATTATATTTATTTTCAATTAACAATTTGCTTTGATGTTCTGTACATCTTTTTACATGCCTTTTTAAAAAATGTCTGTGAATCATGATTTTATACATCTGCTTAATAAATACATTAAGTGACTTCTCTGTTTCTGGACTGATTGCAACCATAAAGACCCTTTAAGTACACATAACAATGGGCAAATATACATCAAACGTTTAAAATAAACGATCAAATACTCTCATTTTTACACGTGTCAACATTAAATGTTGACAATAAGGCACAGTTGTATTTAACAAGTTACCACATCTTGTGGCATTATAAAGTAATGTACATTTTTTTTTTCTTGCACAACCTATGACAACTTAACATATGCTGAAAATAGCAAGCTAACATTAACTACGAGAGCTGCTTTTCAGGTAAAATAGCTTGAACTTCATGTACAATAGTAATCAACTTAGCATAGGCTTCGAACACCAACACTAAATCAGATGTATCAACGTTTTTTATCGCGGATAGTTTGTCCAAATAGTTTTTTTGACAGTGGCATTTAGTTTATCCCAGTAGGGCCCCTTCTCTTTTTCTTTAAACATCTCCATTTCTTCCGTTCTTCTTCAATTTTACCTCGATTTAGCCAAACACCCACTATTATACCGAAGGTAAACAGAGATCGTGCCTGTAAAGATGGCGGCCACGTCCCATAATGCAACACGGCGTGACGTACCTCCGCATTCCCTATATCTCGCAATTCTGACTTTATAATGGGCAATTGGGAGATATAAAAGCAGAATTGCATGATATAAAGTCGCAATTGTGTTACAAAGTCAGAATTGAATTGTGAGATATAAACTATTCTGGGGTAAAAAAGAAGAAGCAATTGCGACTTTATTTCATGCAATTCTGACTTTATAACACGCAATCGCGCCTTTATTTCACGCAATTCTGAGAAATACAGTCAGAATTGTGAGATGTTAACTCGCAATTGTGAGATAAAAAGTCGCAATTATCTTTTAAAATGTTTTATTCTATGGCGGAAACAAGCAGGCTATAGCCTATTCCACATATCTTCGAAGTTCGAACCAGCAGGCCGTTCTTGGTTGAACGCGCGACCCTGCGGAATATTCAGAAATGCGCTCTCTGCTCACATGCTCTGATCGGAACAAACCCGAACACCGTCTGCTGAACTTGCGCAGAAACATCAAAATAGACACAACTAGCTTTTTAAAATTGTTTTAAAAACTAAACATTTAGAATATTTTAACACAAATTATGAGCTTATTGGCGATTTTTTTTTTTAGGGGGGGGATAAATTTATCCCCACCGGGGATAAAAATAATTAAGCAGAGGCAGGGATACATTGACCACTGTTGATTCATTGTTGATTTCTTTAAAATAATCGGCTATTAAGATACTTGTCACCTTCTCGTAAAAAAAAATATCGTGAATAGTTTCATGTTGTGTATTCGCCCATATGGTCAACTGTGTAAATTAAAATTCTTACCACCATCAAAAGTAAAAACTCAGAATGACACATTCCAGAACATTATGTTTATAGATTATAATTAATGAATTTATCCGTTCAACTTTAAAGTTGTTGTTAATAATTGTGTAAATAAAATAAAAAGTGACTCTGATGTTTTTAAAATATTATTTTTGTAAACAATTCAGAGATGACATTAATGATATACACAACTTTGTATACAATACACAATGTTGTCAGAACACAAGAAAATAAAAGAAAAACGTCAACAATGATTGATAAGAAAGATAACGGAAAAAACACAGGGTGAGATATTCATTTGTTGTGGTGGCAATGTAGTTTTTTTTAATGAATGCAAACACTGATTACAACAAAATGGCTGTTGCATGGCAACATAATAGTTCAATGAAGTTGCATCTGTGGTGCAAGTAGCCTACTTCTCAGCAATGTTGGAGTTTCACGTCTGTGGTGCGACGACGTTGGAGTCACACGTTAGTTTCACACGTCTGTGATGCGACGACGTTGGAGTCACACGTTTGTTTCACGCGTCTGTGGTGAGACGTACCCCTTCTCTCACGTAAAAGTACACGACTGTCTATGGCGTTCCGATCGGTTCTTTAATATGACTTTGCAACATGCACTCGTCTCAATGAACGTGACGTCTGCGTCCGCAAAACGTGACGTCTGCGTCTGCCGAACGTCTCGTCTGCGTCTGCGGAACGTCACGTCTGCGTCTGCTCCAAGGGGGTTTCCAGCACATTTCACACACTTATTCATTCTTTATTATTTTCCCCCACTGATCTTCAGTTGTATTTTATTAGCAATTAAGTGATTTTTACCTTGCTTATATAGGCCTAGGCCTAGCTTTTTATTACAAATAGTAAATATGAATTTACACAAATTTTATAACTTGGTATAAAATAATTAAGACTGTTAACAGAAGTATATAAAACAGTTACACCTCAAAAGAGAAAGGCGATCACAGTTTATTATTATTAGGCTATTATTATTATTATTATTATTATTATTTAGACTATGTCTTTGCTGGTGCATAAAAACATAAGATTATTTATAGATAAAGCTATTTTATTTTTTCCCATCTGTGAATTGAACTGTTCTAAAATCTTTTAATTCTGCCTTTACACTATATTTTCCTGCACTAAATAACATGCTACTATCTCGCTGATTCTACACCTTCACTAAGCCGTTGAACAGGCTATATAGGCATAATCAAACTTGCATGTCTCAGATAACTTACTTTTTTCTCATACCTGCAAATTTTATTTAGTTTCCCCAATTAATTCAGATTTGCATCATTTGGCATAATGTTTTTACAATGACAGATTGTAGTTGTATTATTTTTTGGATATCAGACATGATGATGTTTTAATAACAATTATAGTAATCATAGTGTTATATAGGCCTTTATAAAAAAAATTGTTTTCAATTATTTTCTTCTATTTAAAGAATAGGCTATACAGAAACAGTTTTCTAGTTTACCAAAGTGCTGTAGCCTAGCCCTTTTACAATTATAAAAAAAATAAAAACACAATAACAACCCCAACAATAAGCTATAAAAATGCAATTGTCTATATTAATTTTGTTTCTTCATAATTCTATCTTTGTGGGGGCATTTGGCCCTGAAAATGTGTGTTAAACAAGAACACACATATCCTATATAAAAATCACAGACGCAGACGTCACGTTCATTGAGACGAGTGCATGTTGCAAAGTCATATTAAAGAGCCGATCAGAACTCCGCAGACACACTGCACTGAGCAGTGTTGTACTGTGAATAGCGTGTTAAATGCGTGTTAGCTAAAAAACAATAAATAACTTCACTGCCACAAGTGAATGACGCGTGACGTCTGGACTCGACACTTCACTGCCACGCGTGATTTACGTGTCTGCGTGACGTCTAGGGCGACCACCCGTCCCGCGTAGCGCGTGCGCGCACAGCGTTTGAAGCCCAATTTATGCGTCCCGCAAATTGAGACCATTTCACGCATAATCAATGCTTGCAAAAAAAAAAAAAAAAAAAGTTGGTCGCTCAATATCCTCGAGCCCCAGGCAGCCAAACAAACATTACTTGACAGTTCAGCACGCTACTGTTGCCACACCCACATGACTAGGGGTGGTTAATCGGTCTGATTTCCCGATTCGATTCGATTACGATTATTGAAGTCCCGATTCGATTACAGACGATTTTCGATTATTAACGATTCTCGATTAGCGATTATTGATTTTCCATTTCACAACAGTAAACGAAAATACACTACAAAGTGATTGCAGTATTAAAAAAAGTCAGCTGCTGAATTATTTAACTCTTTTATTGAGTAACAACAACTCAAAGCACTTTCTGTGTCATGTAGTTATAACTTCAGAATTATTTGTATGTAGCTTATGTTCTGTAGAACACAGAAATGAATACATCACATTGTGTTGTGACTCATCAAGTTGAACTAAATAACAAATAAATGAAAGGCTTCCTTTAGGAAGTAGATCAGAACCAACATACTGTAGAAATTGGACAATTTTCTTCTAGAAAGACAAGGTGTTGTTCAGATGGAGGAAGACTGCAGGTTGCAGTCGAAAAATGTCAAGGTTAAGAAAAAGTTTTTCTCCACCTGAACACCTTATCTTTCTAGAAGAAAATTGTCACAAATGAACATTTTTGAACATCTTACTGTAGCTTCAGCTTATGTAGAACACTGACAAAATGCAACACACTATCTTGTGAGTAGATCAAACTCTTTGTGTGTGTGTGAGAGAGAGAGGGAGACGCGAGCGCGATCAAACTGTGTGTGTGTGTGTGTGTGTGTGAGAGAGAGAGAGAGAGAGAGAGAGAGAGAGAGAGAGAGAGAGAGAGAGAGAGAGAGAGAGAGAGAGGGAGGAAGGGAGGGAGACGCGAGCGCGATCAAACTGTATGTGTGTGTGTGTGTGTGTGTGTGTGTAAGAGGGAGGGAGACGCGAGCGCGATCAAACTTTTTGTGTGTGTGAGAGAGAGAGAGAGAGAGAGAGAGAGAGAGAGAGAGAGAGAGAGAGAGAGAGAGAGAGAGAGAGAGAGAGAGAGAGAGAGAGAGAGAGACGCTAGCGCGATCAAACTCTTTGTGTGTGAGAGAGAGAGAGAGGGAGACGCGAGCGCGATCAAACTGTATGTGTGTGTGTGTGTGTGTGTGAGAGAGAGAGAGAGGGAGACGCGAGCGCGATCAAACTCTTTGTGTGTGAGAGAGAGAGAGAGAGAGAGAGAGAGAGAGAGAGAGAGAGAGAGAGAGACGCGGGCGCGATCAAACTGTATGTGTGTGTGTGTGTGTGTGTGTGTGAGAGAGAGAGAGCGAGCCGCAGGCATAGACAGTAAAAGAAAGGCCACGGGCGCCGTTACACGTGCTTGCTAACTGGAACCGGGCGCGTTCGTGACGTAACGTTCAACTTTCGGTATAACATTTTTTACAAAATAAAATAAGAAAAAAAAAAACGATTTTTGAAAATTTAATAATCGATTCATACTCGTTCATTACATAATCGCGATTAATCAATAATCGATTTTTTTCACCACCCCTACACATGACCCCTCAGTTGAACTGCTGACTAGGTTGTTGTCAACTTTTTCGTTGTTGTCATGACAGCGCACGCACGTGCAAACCAGACACACTGGGAAGGAACTTTTAGATGCGCGCTTTCCAATTCGAAAAATGGAGAAAGAGACTCTGAGGCATCGCATCGCCATCATCAATTAAAAAAAAGAAGGTGTGGGTACAAGAAAGACTGGGAAAATTAATATTTGTGGCTGAAAGGTGTTGAGGGGGATACCGAGAGGGACTTAAAAAAAAAAAAAAAAAAAAAAAAAAAAAAAACTGTTCCTGTGGTGTTGAGCAACTACAATTCCTGTCAATCCTATAGTTTTATATTATAATTTATTTAAAGTGAATAAATTGTAATGAAAAATAAATTAAATTAAATAGCTAAAGTAAATTGTAAGTGGAAGTGCATCTATCAATTCATTGAATGTTAAAACTATTATAAATCTTTATTTAGAAAAAATACACATTGGTTGGCCTATTCATGAGCATATCAGCAATTACACATATTTAGGGGATTAGGGCATTATTAATATACCATGTAAGGTGATATGTGCTAGAAATGGGTAAACCACTATCAGTGAGTCTGCCCGTGGGGTGGGGGCACCGCCGCGCCAGGCAGTGTCCCACATTGTCCCTCAGAAACATACCCCTTGTCCCCCCTTGGGCTTATTAGCAGGTGGTCACCCTAGTGACGTCTGCGTCACGTCTGCGTCTTAAATTGAATAGAAATGAATAGGAGAATAAAAAAAAAAAATTAAGACGTTGAGTGAGACGTTCACTGAGACGAGTGCATGTTGCAAAGTTATAATAAAGAGCCGATCGGAACGCCATAACTGTCACCTTCGGTTGGTTATCCACGGCATTATCCACTCGCCATACACAAATTCCTGTAGGGAACAGAATCGACTGCTACACCGGCGATCCGTTCCAGTTGCGGTGCCTATACAGCAGTGCAGAGATGGTTTCCGCACTGACAAAAAATTCCGTTTACCTTACACACATATACTTACATTTACTTCTCTGAATTTTTTTGTTTGAACTTCGTCTTGCGTTCTACAAAACAATAGCCTATAGCTAACGTTACCAAGTAAGTTAATGTTGTACATGGTTTCTTCTAATTCAGCGCTTGAATAACAATTTCACTGCATTTCAATGTACTTATAAGCCGCAATAGTGCAGAAAATCAAAAACAGAAAGCAATGTAACACAAACTCACTAAAATGTTTAGACACTTACCGATCTAAAACTGGATCGCGACCTTCCAAACACATATCCTCTTCTCCAGAGCCGACGCTGGATACAGCCCTCTCTTCTGAATATTACACGGTTTCTTCATCACTGATTCGCGAAGTTCTTCCAATGCAGCAGCAGGAGAAAATAACAGCAGCAGGAGAAAATAACTTCTGTCCCCGACGTGAACGCATTGAAGCAGGCGAATGCAAACAGAGCGACTGCATCAGTCAGAGCGAGCGCTAGAGAGCAGGTGACCTCTGTGCGTCACGACAATCACGTGTGCGCTAATTTCCAGGAAGCAAATGGTTGCGCACGCGAACACTGTTATAAACGCGAGATTATGCAAATCTGCACATTGGCGTATTCGTTATGGCATAAGGCTCGTTTGAGATGCGCCTTGCCTCGCCTGAATGTAGTCGAGAGTAGGCGGCTGCCGGCTGCAGTGAGAGGAGGAGTGAAAAAAGTGCAGGCAAGACGGACAGATCTCGCTTCTCGCAGTGGATCCAGTCTATGAGTGGATCAGACACCTGTGAGATCAATGACGGATATCGCGGGATTCACGGGATTCACGCAAGCGTGCCGCACTAGCCCTCAAAAGTGAAGACAAAACGTCTCGATCGCCCCCCGGTGACCGGTCCTAGTATAGGTCATAAGCCCCGCCTCCCCGTGTTATTCAACGGGACGTGAGACCAACTAAATAATTAAATTACACTTCACATATCTTTTTTCTAAAGATAGTTTCGGTCATTTACTGTAGTTGCTATCACGTTGATGTAATTTCTCATGTTTGTTTTTAAAATAAGTTCGTTTTTAGTTAGTTATTTGATGCTATAAAAACGGTGCAATGACATCATGATTGACAGCTGTGATTGACAGGTTCGCTGTGCGAAGTAGTCACTGAAGCACCAACGGACTTTTTTCCATAATGTTGACTATGTGGTTAGTAGTTGTATTTACCTTATTTTAACGAGGTACTGCAAACAGCAGACATCATTGTAGAGGAACGGAGCAGACAAGGCCACTTAAGAAAAGTGCAGGGCGTGTGCTTGCGACTGATTCAACGCGAGTGGGGGCAGGGCCTTGATTTCGCGGCTTTACTTCCTGCTCACGACTGCGCATGACTGGTCCCGAAAACGCTACTGCGCAGACTCAAATTCCAATATGTCAGCGCCCTATCGGGACTCTGGCGGCTTCAGTTCTCTCCAATGGAAAAGAGCGAAGGCGCGTCGTCCATCTTTTTTTACAGTCTATAGCTGTGTCTGAAATCGCTCCCTATCCACTATATAGTGCACTAAATCGGGTGTCGGCCATTTTGTAGTGGTGTCCGAATTCTGAGTGAACGACATCATTCCCTACATTCATTCCCTACTTTTACCCACAATCCTCTCTGAATTTGAGTGTACATTCGATGTACACTTGCTGAAGCACTATTTCCCACAATCCAATGCGGAGAGAACTGAGAGAGAAAATTTAAACCAGAGATTACATTACAGCTTTCTTATTCCTGCTAATTTTATTTTTCTATTAATCATTACTTGAATATAACATATTAAAACATTGAGACAATATTATATAGATGAATTGTAAAAATAAATTATATTTATATCGTTTTTTTTTTATTAAAATATATTATTTAGGCATTAACACAATTTAATGTGTTTTACTTATGTGTTTTTATAATTTGTGGCATTGTTAACTCGTTAAACTGTAAAGGGAGAGATGATAATTTGGTGGATGATTTAAAAATATCCGTTATGGTCGTTAGGAAGCGTATTCATTCGAATATAATAACGGTCGCCTGAGGGCGCTCAAGGACCACGTCATCTGTGAGCGTGAGAGTCACAATTTCAGTCGACGAAACTACAAAGCTGGCACTAAGGTATATATAATTACAAAATAAAGTCATTATGATTGTTATCGTTGTTAATATTATTTTATAAAGTAAGTAACGTAAGATAAAATGAGTTTTATCAGTACGTGTGACGAAGCCTTTTCTGCGACAGCTCTAACTCTCCGACGCACAGTGTAAACGTCAGCGTCCGAATTCACTCACTTCATTTCGTTCACTCCTTGCAGATATAGTGCACTCAACTGCCATTCACTATATAGGGATTAGTGAAGGAGTGAACGAGTGAGCGATTTCAGACACAGCTTATGGATTCACGCTTCTTCTTCTTCTTCTTTAGTTTTTTGGCGCGTTGCAATCTTAGTGCATATCGCCACCTACCTTTGCTGTTATGCAGTCATGATTTCTTATGATCAGATTTATTTTATTATTTCTTCACTTCTTCCTCAAATATCAATTCTTATTTAATTATTTGGTGCTTCATCTCATTCCATTTCCCATAGCCCACCTGTCGCTGCGTGTTCAGCTCCTACAGACTGGACTATAAAATCTGGAATAGACCAAAGCAACCTTATTCTATATTTAAATCCTTTCACTTAATCCAGTACTATATATTTTTTTTTTTATTAGTATTCTATATCCTACTCTATCTTTATTAAACTCATAACCTAACAAATATGCCAAATCCTTATTAATTTTCCCTCTTTCATTTAAATACGATATCAGAAAGAAAAGAAAGAGCTTTATTGCCAAGTGTGCTTGCACACACAAGGAATTTGTTTTGGTACTGAGGCTTCCAGTGCACATATACAAATACAACAAGAAACATAATACAAATTTTAAGAATAAAAATATAAAATGTAAAAATATGAGAATAAAAGTATCACAGTTGGGTTTAGCCAGAATAAACATTTACAGATTTACAGATTATGAACAAATTTACAGTGTTTTGAATATAATAAATAAATAAATCTACATGTAAGTGTCACCTGAGTTGTAAGTTGTTGCGTTAAACAGTGGGGTATTGACCGTTCGCAGGCCCCTCCCCCAAAACGGCCATTGTCCAATCACACATCATAGCAACCGTTACTATGTGAGCACTGAGCAGCTCCGTCAAACATTGACTCCAAGCAAGCTGGTGAAGCGGTGCGCCCACTGCGTTTGTAAACCGGACACTAGATACTCCGAGAGATTGTCTGGAGGAGTTGTGTTCTTTTCGTTCCCAAAGCCGAAAACACAACGTGAACGGTGCCTACGATGGATAAAACAGTGTGGACGGCCCCACTCCCAGTTACATGTGTCGAACATGGTTCACTCGCGAACAGCGTGCATGAGACTGACACACTGAGATTAGCAAGTCAAAGAAACATGGAGAGAGCAGGTCAAGAGGATCCACAAAGGAAGTACGTTTTCTAAAGGGTTGTTGTTAACGTGATATTTTCGGGGGGAAATGAGCAGCAGTCACTAGCAGTGCAGGACCTGTAGACTACAGTTTAGAAGAGTGCACGCTCGCAACGGGGAACGCATGAAGCTTACTTGACAACATCAGTTCATATAACGTAATCAATATCGTAATGAATAGAAATAACCTTAAATGTATGGTTATCTGCATCTTTCCGTCTCTTATGTATAGTTACTTTTTAAACACGAAAATCGGATTCAGCATGACACGCAAGCGGTTGCCGTGGTAATGAACAACCTGCTTGTTAAAGCGAATGTATAATCCTGTATCTGAGGCAAAATTACTAAATATGCAGCGCGAATTATATATTTCTAACTCCAAACAATTAGCGACTGAACCAGCGTATTAAATCTTCAGTCCCTCCAGGATTTCGCGGGCCTTTTTTGTGATTGTTGCGGCCTAAAATGCCTGATGTTGCGGCCGCTTTTCTAAAAAGTTGCGATGAAAGTTGCGATGTTTTTCTGCATTTGTTTTTAGGTTAAAACAGCAAAGGTAGATAGATTTTTACTTAAAGTACTCATATTATGCTTTTTGGCTTTTCCCCTTTCTTTTATTGTGTTATATATCTTTTTTGTGCATGTTATAGGTTTACTAAGTGAAAAAAAAAGCCCAAAGTCCACCCCAAAGAGACTTATGTCCCACAGAAAACACTGTTCACCATCTGCTCTGTAGTCCAGAATTTACTTCAGAGACAAACGTGCTCACTTTGTAACACACGTTAATGAGCACAAAACCAGTTAACTAACCTTTAGTAACCGTATAAAGGCAAAACAAACGATTTGAAGACACAGCAAAATCTAACAAACTAAGCTTTTTTAAAAAAACAAGATCTGCACCTGCAAAAATGTAAATGTGCAGAACCTCACAAACATTAAGCAGCATTTATGTTGAAAGATGCCAATATAGCCTACTAATAAAGTGCAAAATACTGTTTTCTAGCCACAAAAGTTAAATGGTGGAAAAATCAAAAGTTTAATACTGTATTTTAATATAATATAATATTATATACCCGAATATCCAATAAAGCTGTTCTCATTTCCTTAATTTTTTTTGTCAGACAATAGAACGAGAAGCTATTTTTTATGTGTAAAATTATCTGAATTGAGAGAGTTCGGGAACTGGGTGAACTAATGCACTGTGATAGTTAGTAGCCTATTACAAGTGATAAACACAAGAAAAGAAAGGAAAATAAAATGGTCAAACTCAATTCTTTAAATATAAAACAAAAGAGAAGCAGATACGTGATAAGTCCGTGGAAACAACACTAAACACTTTGCTGTTTGAATGTCATGCATGAACAAAATAAACGTCATTTTGTTCATGCACACACACACACACACACACACACACACACACTCCGATCGCGCCCTGCGTCTCTCTCTCTCTCTCTCTCTCTCACACACACACACACACAGTCCGATCGCGCGTGCGCGCGCACGCACGCACGCACGCACACACACACACACAGACAGACAGTCCGATCGCGCCCCCCAGCACACATGTCTGCTGCGTCTTCTGAACAAAACAAAGAAGTGAGTTTGATGACGCTTAGCAGGAGACCGCGACGATTGGTCAAAGTTGCAGAAAAGTTGCGGTGATTGGTCAAAATTGCAACGCGCACTGAATTCACGGGGATTTGTTGAAGTTGCGTTAATAGTTGCGATCGCGACATCGCGAAATCCTGGAGGGACTGAATCTTCTTCAAGGCTGTAATTTACTGGTTGCATTTGAGGTACAGGTCATGGGGTTTCTCAGATTTCGCTTGAGACCGGTATATTAGCCTCAATAGTAGTCATGTCTCCTTCATTGCGTATTTTTATATTTTGAATATATCCCTCCACTGCATACTGTAACCCATTTTGCCTCGATCTGGAGGATATCGCAGAGGTAATTGCTCGAAAAAAGGTCACTGACACGCACGGGTATACCTCTTCCATTCATGGCAATCTGTGGCGCTGGTCGTGTTTGACCATTTGTTTGACGGGCGTAGCAACAATAACTAGGGGGCGTGGCTTTTGCGAACGGTCAATTGCACTTAAGGCATATGCCTTGGGAGGTGTGTTAATTGTTCAGGAGGGAAATGGCCTGTGGGAAGAAACTGTTCCTGTGCCGAGATGTTCTTGTGGCCAGTGATCTGAGTCTCCGTCTTGACGGTAACAGTTCAAACAGGTGGTGTCCAGGGTGAGTGGAGTCTGTGATGATTTTACCTGCTCTCTTCCTCACTCTGGAAGAGTACAGGTCCTGGAGGGTTGGCAGGGGGGCACCAATGATCCTCTCTGCAGTCCGGACTGTCCGCTGTAGTCTCATGATGTCTGATTTGGTAGCTGAACCAAACCAGACAGTGATGGAAGTGCATAGGACAGACTCGATGACGGCTGAGTAGAACTGGATCAGCAGCTCCTGTGGCAGGTTGAACTTCCTCAGCTGGCGAAGGAAGTACAGTCTCTGCTGGGCCTTTTTCACAATGGAGTCAATGTGATTGTCCCACTTCAGGTCCTGAGAGATGATAGTGCCCAGGAACCTGAATGACTCCACTGCTTCCACAGTGCTGTTCATGATAGTGAGTGGGGGGAGTGCTGGGCTGTTCCTCCTGAAGTCCACGGTCATCTCCACTGTTTTGAGCGTGTTCAGCTCAAGGTTGTTGTAACTGCACCAGACAGCCAGCTGTTCAACCTCCAGTCTGTAAGCAGACTCATCACCGTTTCGAATGAGACCGATGACAGTGGTGTCGTCTGCAAATTTCAGGAGCTTGACAGTGGGGTCTTTGGAAGTGCAGTCGTTAGTGTACAGGGAGAAGAGCAGTGGGGAGAGAACGCACCCTTGGGGGGCGCCGGTGCTGGATGTGTGTTTCCCCAGGCTCACGAGCTGCTGCCGGTTCGTCAGGAAGCTGGAAATCCACTGACAGATAGAGGATGGAATGGAGAGCTGGCTCAGTTTGGCTGTGAGAAGATCAGGCATGATGGTATTGAAGGCCGAACTGAAGTCCACAAAGAGGATCCTTGCATAAGTCCCAGGTCTGTCGAGATGTTGCAGGATATAATGCAGTCCCATGTTGACTGCATCATCCACAGACCTGTTTGCTCTGTAGGCAAACTGAAAGGGATCCAGCAGTGGTCCAGTGATGTCCTTCAGGTGGGCCAACACCAGTCTTTCAAACGACTTCATGACCACAGATGTGAGAGCGACAGGTCTGTAGTCATTAAGTCCAGTGATTTTGGTTTTTTTGGGGACCGGAATGATAGTGGATCGCTTGAAGCAGCAGGGAACTTCACACTGCTCCGATGATCTGTTGAAGATCTGCGTGAAGACGGGGGCCAGTTGGTCAGCGCAGGCTTTTAGACAAGCAGATGAGATGCCGTCTGGGCCTGAGGCTTTCCTAGTCTTCTGTTTTTTGAAAACTCTGCTTACGTCCTCCTTTCTTTCATCAATTCCTTTCTTTCCTCATCATACCTTTTCCAATCATATAACACATGCTCCACTGTTTCTTTCTCCCCACAATTCTCACATAAACCAGTCTCATGAGCTCCAATTATAAAAAGCGTTGCATTCAATCTTGAATGACCAAGTCTCATCCTAGTCATTATGACTTCTTTTTTTACTGTACTGTACTTTATTTTATTTTTTATTCTAAACTGTTTCAATTATTCTTATTTGCTTTGATTATTGTATTTTCTCCTATGTAAAGCACTTTGAATTACCATTGTGTATGAAATGTGCTATATAAATAAACTTGCCTTGCCTTGCCTTCTTCTTTCCTATTTCTACCATTTATACTTTTCTTAGTATCTACCATTTTTTTTATATTATATAAATACCGCCCCTTATTATCTGTATTCCATTTTTCCTGCCACTCTTTAATAATATTTTCCTTAATAATAGATTTAACTTCACTTTTACTTAATGGAATATTAAAATCTATTTCTTTCCTTTTTAAAGCATTTTTTGCTAATTCATCAGCATACTCATTACCAGCTACTCCTACATGCGCTGGCACCCAACAGAATCCAACTTCTACTCCTTTCCTTTGTATTCGCCATAATAATGAAAATATTTCGTACATCAAATCTTCTCTAGAAGTACAATAAGTAACTAGTGATGTTAAAACAGAAGCAGACGGGATTCACGCTCGTGCACAGTGTTGCTAATAAACTGGATGTAATTTAAGTTCTGTTGCTTTTAAATGAAAATAAATATAACGAACAAGACACCCAAAGTACTTGTTATTTAATTCCATTCCAAATAAGTGTTTATCAATAATTTTTTTCTTTAATACAGACATATGTGTTTTTTTTTTATATATAGGCCTATAATAAAATGACATAACCCATAGAGATCGCACTGTCCGAGGGTTTGGGAATATTCACACATCATAACACATACAAAACATGATATCCGAGTTTCAAAATCAAACATTTTAAAAGAGAACAATACATCACGGTTGTTTAAACCAATGAGCATTAAGCTGTGTCGTCAGCAAGTCGTTTCCCATCATGCCTTTGATCAGCGCAGTCGGTGGAGAGCAACTGCGTGCGACTGCAGAATCCGACACGTGCGCCTTGCACTCGCGAGAGCTTTTTGACACACGTCAGCATGACATCAGAGCAAGGCGGACCGCTCTCGGACACATTTCTAACCGGCATGCATCTCGCGCTGATCACCGGTGATCGATTCTGCGCAGATTTTGCTAATCTCAAACAAGCCTATTGGCTTCACACTGGATGACAACACAAACGTTTCCCATTGCTATTGGTTTATTTTTTACCACACATATTAGCATTATGCATGATCATACGTCACCAAAAGAACCTGTCATCCTTCAATACTTTCTAAAATTACATGGCCAGTTTTCATTGAACATCTTCTGGGCCGATCTCATTCATTTCCAGACACTCTACTAAATACACTGATATGTTATGTTTCATTGAATAATGCGCTAGATGTGGACCCAGATAGCAGACCAACGTCGATTCAACGTTGATTTTTAGTTGTAAAGGTTAATATCAGTCGTCGATCAAATTTCAACGTTGAATCAACGTTCACTATTTGATCGTTACATCAGAACGTTATTAGGTTGAAAATGCAACATCGATTCAACGTCGAAATGGGGTTGATTCATCAGCAGATACCACCAACACACAATGTTCGAAATCATAACGTAGATTATATGTTGAAACTTGGTTAAAAGAATCGGACATCATGCACTAAAGCCCTATTATTCGTACGGAATAGGACGTGCATGTATTTGAACCTATTATTGATATGATTTTAATTCATTATAAAAATCCTATAGCCTAAGGAAACCTCACAAGTTTTTCTAAGTGGCTGTTTAGTGAACAGAGAATTAGGAGTCAAGTTCACACTTGATTTTTTTTTTTTGTCAGATGCCATTAAATTAAACGAAAAGCATATAGGCCTATCTAGATTGCTGCGCAAAAACGCAGAAAAACACATGAAGCGTTGGGATTATTCTTAAATATAGGCTAGCCTTATTCACACATATAGCGCACAAAATGCATGTATAGGCCCACAAATGCCTATTTATGTGAAAATATATTCATGAAAATATATTAATGATAATGTAGCCTATAGTTTTTAATCAAGTGAGTTTTTGCAATACTTTTATTTCAACACTGTTTACTATTTCTAAAACTATATTATAAATATATTTGACATAATCAACAGTATAATATTATATATTAGGCTATATTTGATAATCAATATAGGCTACTGCTTTCATATTCTATTTACAACTTGTAAAAGCACTTTTAGGACATCTTTATTATATATGTATATAGCATATTTAATATACCATATGAAAGAGAATCTGAAAGCACTAAAGACTGGTTTTATATATTGGCTATATATATTAAAAATAAAATCAAAAGCAAAGTGATGGTATACAAAGTATTGCAAGCACGTTTTCAAATAAAAAAAGTGGAATTAAATTGTTTAATTTTAAGTGCTACATGATTTTGACGTGGTTTAATCAATGGTCGTGCGCGTGCACTTTCGAGTCTCTCAACACTGGAGCGGACCACTGCTACTGGTAAACAGCAAAACTCCCAATAGTATCTGTCTGCAGTCTGCAAGTTACGCCCCTTCAAGTTACGCCCACTTTAGCAAGACTTCAAGTTACGCCCACTGTTAGCCACGCCCCTTCAAGTTACGCCTACTTCCAATTACCGCAAACATTGCATACTCTTGCACAGTTTACATAACAGAACAGTCAAAGTCTCACGAGTGTACAAACTGAACATACTAGATTAATTAACGACTCTTATTGTTCAAACAGAAACTGAGATGACACTCAATTCTTGTTGTCTGTATACACAAGCAGTCACTATTAGCCCATGTATATAATGTATTGCTAGAAACCATATTGCAATGTATTGTTTTTTCAATTTGTCCTTGCGGAATTGTGCTTTATCTAAAACTTTTTTTTTTAAATAATTTTTTTAAACATCTTTCCATGTTATATTGTATGCCTGATGTGCTGACAATTCATTTTTGACAACACTAATGAACAGTTAAATGCACAGCTGTCAAACACATCTTATGATACATTGAGACAAATTAACTACAAGCACAGTCATCACACGAGGGTTTATGCAAACCCAGTCTATAAGTTCTGGCACTAATACAGTCATAGAAAATCAGACCGTGCCTCCAGCTGCATAAAAACAGTCCATGTTGCAATGCAGTATCCTGCAAAATCATTTTCAGAGTAGAACCCTTGTAGTTTTCCTCTTTGTCCACATCCCCAGTATCCTTCACAGTCTTTGTACATATCATTGCATTGAACGCAACGGGAGATCTGATAGGGAATTCTGTAGGTCCTTCTATGGTCCTCTGAAAAGGAGTTCCACTTTACCACACCTGATAAAAAAAGAAGTAATGTGTAAAACATGTTTGCCTTTTTTTCTTTTTTTAATATGAAATTTTCTGGTAGCAGTGTCTCTTCAGTATTCATTTTATTAGTGGTGTGCCTCCACAATAAAATGTATTTAGCAATTAAAAGAAACACTAATTGCCTAAAACAAAAAGCACTAGTCTAGTGTAGATTATATTACGATGATTAAAATAATTTTAGCACATGCATTTACATTTTAATAATGGCAAGTGACCACTCCAGGGGCCATTTAATGTGTTGTGTTGCTGGCATCTGCGGGACACAGATTGAGTAGCTCAAAGCTCCAAACTCTTTTCTTTGCCCTTGCTGCGATGTAAAAAGCGACGAGCCGGCATGTCGTGATCCTGTGAGTGGGTGACTTTCTCCTATAGCTCAGAGGTGCTTTACCTCTAAAAATATGGGAGGAGGGCAGAAGGAAAGAGACATAACTTACTGTCTAGCCAGCAGAAGTGTGCTTCCTTCAGAAAGTATTCCTCTCTCACTATCCTCCAGAACCGAGTGCATGTGAGAGCAAGGGTGCGAATTGCAGGATCACCATCTTGTAGCACCACAAGGATGAAGATCATGTGCAAAATTTCCTCAGGTAGCTGTGAACATAAAACACGAGTCACTACGAAAGCAGTAGGCTCAATAACGGGTCTCCATCCATCATCATTGACCAGGAAAGGATGAAGGATGAACATGCCTCTTAATTGGCATGTTCTGTAGCCTTATTGTTGCATCTTGGATTAAGCTACAGTATGTAAGAAGTGGCAAGCTGGCATGTCTACATGGAGTACACATATAACTAACTCAAACTGTGATCCTGTGAGTGAGTTTAAACTATGGCTCCTAGGTGTGCTTCACAGTAAAATGCCAATTCCCTCCGGAGAGGACTCGACTCTGCATGGTTCCTTCGCCTTGCACGGTTTTAATGGGACAGGTTCCTTTAAAGATAGGGAGTGAGATGCATATTACATAATAGCCTAGTACATGTAAAGCATAAGAACGATGATTACTTTAGACCAAGTTTTTGGACCTGTAAAAATTTTGCCATAATTCTTACCATGGTGACCTCATCATATTTCCTCTTCCTAGGGATGCGGAAAATTGGGTCCAGACTTCCCCTGGCCATCTGTATTCCCTGCTTGGTAAAGTGAGCAAACCTCCGGCCATGGCTGTAGTAATAAGTAAAAAAAAAAAAAATTACCTTGCTGCGCCAGATTACTGCTAATGATATTTCAAATTTATCTAAAAAAATTGAAAGACACTGGTACCCTTTAATCTCAAGATTCTCCACCAACATTGTGCACCACCACCTCCTTAAGCACGGCATGTCATGCTGAAGAAGAGAACGGAGTACAATACATTTACAGTTCAAGTTGCAAGTTAATTTTGAGGCCCAACTAAATTTTCCAGTCCGAAAGGGCTTAACAGGCCCACTTTATATCAAGCAAAAAAGGACGACAATCCCTGACTTAAACCCCGATAGAAGTAAGAAAATAAAAACTCTCCCAAAAAAAACAATGGTAAAAAGGGAAGAAATATCAGGAAGGACCACAGAGGACTTCCTGGACAAAAGTAAAAACCAAATTCCACATATTATAACCATATCTATGAGCATTGAAGTTATACTTACAATTGTGAAATCAAATGAAGCCTCCATGACAGCATACCAGGAGTACTGCAAATATAGCAAAGATGTGTATGTACTAAAGTTGTAATTCTTTTTTTTTTTTTTTTGGTTGCATGTGTATTAAATGTGAAAATAAAAAGAGAGAATCCTCTTTCACAACAGTATGATTTCCATTACATTGACAAAAACTGTTTTGGATGGAACTGAGGAGAAGGGAATAAACTAAAGCTGCGTCAGAGAGTGCTGACACGGTGCTGCCACCATTTGGGCCTTATTCCATTTACACAAGTCCAATGCCAGTAAAGGAAAGAAAAGGAAAAAGCTGCAATGTATGAAATGGGCTAGACATCATTAATGGCCATTTTGTGAAAGATCATGAATTAAATTTATATTTTACAGTAAACTGTTCACTCACCATCATCATGAAGATTCCAAAGTCAATGCCGAATTCTTGTTGAGGGAGCCCCTGTTTAAAATAAATAAAAAATAAACAGCACACTACAATAGCTTAAAGATTTAGAGATGTGTGTTAATGTGGACGGGTCTAAGTTGTAAAATGAGAAAGTTAAAAGTAGTAATAGCCCAAGTTGTGACAAACCAATAATTAAAAAAAAAAAGTGATAAGCTGACAAATGGCCTTTGCGAATGATATCTTACCTCAACATCCAGGCCTGTTAATTCTGTCCATGGTCTAGAGACAATGTGATGTGCAACAGACCTGATAAAAACAAAAATGGCATCAGTAACTTCTAGAAGTACCGGAGCACACACAAAAAAAGTTATGTTGAGCAACACACTGTTTATGAGCTACAGAACATGTTAGTCTAAGGAACACGACAGGCAAACAGCAGTAGTTCATACAATCTGAGCAAGTCTTGTGAACACGACTAAAATTCAAACAATGGCAAGTCTTGAGAACACGACTAAATTTCACCAATCTGAGCAAGTCTTGAGAACACGACTAAAATTTCAACCAATCTGAGCAAGTCTTGAGAACACGACTAAAATTTCAAACAATCTGAGCAAGTCTTGAGAACACGACTAAAATTTCAAACAATCTGAGCAAGTCTTGAGAACACGAGTAAAATTTCAAACAATCTGAGCAAGTCTTGAGAACACGAGTAAAATTTCAAACAATCTGAGCAAGTCTTGAGAACACAACTAAAATTTCAAACAATCTGAGCAAGTCTTGAGAACACGACTAAAATTTCAAACAATCTGAGCAAGTCTTGTGAACACGACTAAAATTTCAAACAATCTGAGCAAGTCTTGTGAACACGACTAAAATTTCAAACAATCTGAGCAAGTCTTGAGAACACGACTAAAATTTCAAACAATCTGAGCAAGTCTTGAGAACACGAGTAAAATTTCAAACAATCTGAGCAAGTCTTGTGAACACGACATAAAATTTCAAACAATCTGAGCAAGTCTTGTGAACACGACTAAAATTTCAAACAATCTGAGCAAGTCTTGTGAACACGACTAAAATTTCAAACAATCTGAGCAAGTCTTGAGAACACGACTAAAATTTCAAACAATCTGAGCAAGTCTTGAGAACACGACTAAAATTTCAAACAATCTGAGCAAGTCTTGAGAACACGACTAAAATTTCAAACAATCTGAGCAAGTCTTGAAACACGACTAAAATTTCAAACAATCTGAGCAAGTCTTGGAACACGACTAAAATTTCAAACAATCTGAGCAAGTATTGAAAACACGACTAAAATTTCAAACAATCTGAGCAAGTCTTGTGAACACGACTAAAATTTCAAACAATCTGAGCAAGTCTTGTGAACACGACTAAAATTTCAAACAATCTGAGCAAGTCTTGTGAACACGACAAAATTTCAAACAATCTGAGCAAGTCTTGAGAACACGACTAAAATTTCAAACAATCTGAGCAAGTCTTGTGAACACGACTAAAATTTCAAACAATCTGAGCAAGTCTTGTGAAACACGACTAAAATTTCAAACAATCTGAGCAAGTCATTGTGAAACACGACTAAAATTTCAAACAATCTGAGCAAGTATTGAGAACACGACTAAAATTTCAAACAATCTGAGCAAGTATTGAAAACACGACTAAAATTTCAAACAATCTGAGCAAGTCTTGTGAACACGACTAAAATTTCAAACAATCTGAGCAAGTATTGAAAACACGACTAAAATTTCAAACAATCTGAGCAAGTATTGAAAACACGACTAAAATTTCAAACAATCTGAGCAAGTCTTGTGAACACGACTAAAATTTCAAACAATCTGAGCAAGTCTTGTGAACACGACAAAAATTTCAAACAATCTGAGCAAGTCTTGAGAACACGACTAAAATTTCAAACAATCTGAGCAAGTCTTGTGAACACGACTAAAATTTCAAACAATCTGAGCAAGTCTTGTGAACACGACTAAAATTTCAAACAATCTGAGCAAGTCTTGTGAACACGACTAAAATTTCAAACAATCTGAGCAAGTCTTGAGAACACGACTAAAATTTCAAACAATCTGAGCAAGTATTGAAAACACGACTAAAATTTCAAACAATCTGAGCAAGTCTTGTGAACACGACTAAAATTTCAAACAATCTGAGCAAGTCTTGTGAACACGACTAAAATTTCAAACAATCTGAGCAAGTCTTGGAACACGACTAAAATTTCAACAATCTGACAAAATATTGAAAACACGACCTAAAATTTCAAACAATCTGAGAAGTCTTGTGAACACGACTAAAATTTCAAACAATCTGAGCAAGTCTTGTGAACACGACTAAAATTTCAAACAATCTGAGCAAGTCTTGTGAACACGACTAAAATTTATTCGACAAAAAATTACTTCCAGGAAACATCTTCCTTTAGAAACCTTAAGATGTTTCGATAACGTCCGTGTGTAAAGCCTTGTCCCATGACTGAATATTGGGAATTCAGGAACAAAACCTCTCTTTTAAGTGGTTTAATAACCTACAGGGAAAATAGTCATGGAAATGAGTCAACAATTCTTCACCATTATGGCACAGATAAAAGTAAATTGCAGCCATGAGGATTACAAAAGACTAAAAAGAAAGGAGGACCTACAACTTAAACGTGTTAGCTTTTTTCAGTATGAATCCTTTCCATGAGTGTGGTTTTGCAATAGATACTAAAAATTCACTTACACACAGCAGAAAGTGCCCTGGGGTCCATAGGGGGAAAATCAGGGCATCTTTCTTTTGGGGGTCCAACTTAAAGAAAGAAAATATTGCAAAAACTTAGCTCTGACTTTTAACTCTTATTTTATCCATTATTTATTATCTTTATTTTTATAATTTCTTTTAATTTTCTCCATATTGTATGACCTTAAAGTGTTTTTATCTTGTTGTGTGTTGCAACTATGTTTTGAAAAGCATTGTATAAGATAAGTTATCACTATTAGTTAAATGTATTGTGGGTACTTACTGGAATACAGAGAAAAGGGTCACAGGATAAGGGCAAGAGCCATGTTGGTGGAATATGGAGATCCACAATGTAAACATCTTTCCCCTGTAGAAGATATCTCTATCAATAATTACAGACAGTAATTGTAATTCATTTGAATATGTCACAAATATCTGTATAAAATGACAGACACACCTGATGCTGAAATATTTCCTTAATAAGCCTAAAGCAAGCATTTCCCACCTGCAAATACAACACTTTTAATCCTTATTCCAGAAAAAGTACAATTACTTCAAAAATAAAACAAAACATTTTCCCCACCATTGAATCCTTTTCCCTTCTTAGTCCCAGGGATACAAAGTTATCTCTTGTGAGGCACGTCTGACCATCTTTTACTCTTTTACTTTTACTTTTATTTTTTCATTCATTGGTCTTGTAACGAATCACACAATAATAATATACATAAAATGTATTTAAGGGGGCCGGAAGGCCAATTTAGCTCAAATGGAATGATTCATCGATTTGCAATGAATCTTGACCGAATCACTATGGAACTGAGCAAATGACTCGTTTAGAGTTCATTTGAACGGGCCGTAATTTTAACCTTGGGAACAGATATAAATATCCAATCTATAGTGAAACACTATGTATTAGCAAGGTAACTTTAGATCGACAGTACAAGACATTAAATGTGCAAGCACAACATCTGACACAAGACACAACACAAGATATCTGTATGGCCGCGGGCTGGGCCTCGCCGTCTACATTTATAAAATACTATAACCTGGAGGTGCCTGCCTTACAAGCTAAGCTTTTGGCGATCTAGACTTCAGTGCTATCTGCTGTGCGGCTCGGACGCTGAGTGTTTGGCCTGCGCATCGTTCAGACCGATGCAGCAGCTCCATGAGTACTGGCACAAGTAGGGCCACCCAGTTTAGGCTGAAAGCTTTCACCCTGGCTGCGTGGTTTAATGGTCATATGGTTAGCCCCTGTGGGTCTATCTATAAGGAGAAATGCTTCTAGCCTCTCCTCCTTTACTCTCTGTGAGTGTGGGATGATTATGCACTACATGAGCCCTGGGCCTTTGCCCCTGGGACTTTGGTGTTGGATCCCTGTCCGCACGGCGAGTTACACTGTGTTCCCCATAGCGTAAGCTATTACGCAGTACGAGAGATACTCTCGTAAGAGAACGTACTCGGTTACTAACGTAACCTCGGTTCTCTCTAGAGAGGGAACGAGTACTGTGTATCTTGCCGTGCTTGGAATACGCTCTGGTTTGCTTCGGCGATGAAAAATCAGTGTATGGCAGCTTATCGAGTTTGTTTATAGGGCGAGACCACGCCCTTTCTGGCGGGACGTGACGATATGGGCGCGAAGTGCCCCCATTCGTCATGACGTCACGCAGAGCCTCTCTCGATAGGCTGCTGCTTTTGCCGCAAGACAGCCAATAGGCCCGCGAGCTGTCTCGCCTATGTCTGCTTGCTGCTGCAAAGCATTTTACATTGATTAAAAATTAAGGATAATTTTTTGGCTTAAATATCTCGATGAAAAGAGTTTTCCCCGTAGTGTAAGCTATTACGCAGTACGAGAGATACTCTCGTAAGAGAACCAACTTTACCTAAGTGGGCCTAGTCTGTCTGTGAGAGGTTTAGGCGCGAACAACACATAAATATCGTTACAAAAAAATATAATGGCATGAAATAAGTTACTTGTTGTAAATTTGGTTAAAAACAACTTACTTTCGGTGTTTTCCCTGTTAACGTCAACGTTCCCTCGTCGTCAGCTCCGTATTGAGTCAAAGAAGATCGCCTTTGAAAAAGCTTGGCTCGTTTAAGCGCGCAGAGCATTTAAATATCGCTAAAAATCAATATATTGTAAATTAGATAAAACACTTAACTTTCGTCGTTTCCCTGTTAAAAATCAAACCCATCCTGGTCTGCTCCGCATCGCGCGTCTTCGAAAATGCCCCTCTGAGAGCGGTTTAGCCGTGCACAGCACATACATATTGTTCTAAAACAACATGATATTATATATAAAATGCGATAAAACACTTAATATATGCATTTTCCATCCTCGTATGCCTTGCATCGTGAGTCAAAGAAAATGGCGCCTGTGAAAAAAGTTTCAGCTCGTTTTGTCCCGCCCAGCTCGTAAATGTCCGGGGGAGGCTGCAGACCTGGAGCCGGTAGATATACGCCCCTGGCAGTTTTAAGCCCCTGTTGTTCCTGATGCATCCAGTAGGGGGAGGCTGTACAGCGACACGAATTGAAGCAGGCCTATAAATCTTTTAAGGTTCTTTACAACAGACTCAATGATATTATTTATTTTAGAAACCTTTGAGTTTAAAGGTTTTGACATTTTCTTAAAAGAAGAAAAAAGGGACTTTATTTCAGAGGAGAATATTCTTAAATCAGGATTACATTGAATGGTGCTGTCTTTATGAAGATGAAACTTGCCCAGAAGACAAAGTAATAATACCGTATAATCAAGATTAATATCGTTAGAATGAAAATCTGACAAAAAATATAGATTCTGTCATTTGTATGTTAAGTAATCTGCTAAAGTTATTGTTGTTCAGCAATGATGCAGCATTTATTATTTATAAACGATTAGCTCGATAGAGCTAGGGTAGGTAGATATCAATTCATTTCTATATCAATGGATGGGTCTATAATTTATTTAGAGAGACAGAAAGTTCTTGACGGTTATGTTCTATCTGGCTTAAATTTAGCTAACCACATGTAGGTTTAGCTGCCCCTAGTGTTCTCTACTCACTTTAAAATTCATTTTCTTTTTCATTTTCTTTTTCATTTTCTTTTTCATTTTCTTTTGTTGCCTGTCTTTAGCTTGCGTGCGATTCTGGTAAGACCCTGTTTACTCCTTGAATTAAAACATAGCCTACTCCACATGGTTTCTGGGGCAACATTACATAGATATTGGAATATGTGAACTTGTTTTTTTATAGTCTATGGTGTGAACACACAAAAGACACATTTATAATAGGCATGTATTATATGTATGTAAATCTATCTCTCCAAGTAAAGAGTTGAACTGCACACTCATTTAAATATTTTAATTTATTTCCAACGTCATTCTCAGGGCTGCCAACTTTTGAGTTCAGCTTAAGGAATGAATGAATGAATGAGGCTTAATGAATAAGCCATGTGTATGCCTTTTAGGGCACCAAAGCGCTGTGGTCTGTAATGCACTTGGTGGCCTACTTGATGCCGATCATCCTTCATCCATCCTCATAGAATTTAACAGTTACAGTGATCAGGCACATGTGCAATCTTAGTGAATTGAAGGCGTACAGTAGTATTCAATTCACTGGTTATGGGCCTACATTGTGATGCATTGCATACTGTTGACATAATATGGTAATGAATTGCTTAAGTTAGCCTACCTGCTCCAAACCAGAGAGAATGATAGCCTGCTGCCTCTCATAAGAGAGAGCATAAAACTCTGTGAAGAGCTGGAGTTTTCTTTGTTCTGTTAGGCTTGAACACTGCCTGGGACACGTCTCCTTGCACACATTGCCCTTAATTCAATTCAATTCAAGTTTATTTGTATAGCGCTTTTCACAATACACATTGTCTCAAAGCAGCTTTACAGAAAGTGCATTTCAGAAATGTACAAAGAAAAATACAGTTAGTTAATCATGTATAAATTTAGGCATAACATATCGCCGGTGTTTAGTCGTCTCTTCACAGGCGTCGAGTCGTCTCTCCACAGGCGTTTAGTCGTCTCATCACAGGTGTTGGGGCATCTGAAGACTCCGTGAGAAAACAAAGTCACATTAGCGAAACAAAAAACAAAGTCACAAAAAACAAAGTTAACAAAAACAAAGTCACATTAGCGTTTTTTTTTTTTTTTTAGCTATAGAACACTAGAGCTATTAACAGCTATTAAGGTTACTAGACAATTGTTCAGCTTAGAGTGAGATTTTGGGGGGCGGGGCTTGGGTTATGGGGAGGGGCTTGTTGAGGGGCGTGGCTTGGTATGGGAAAAAATACAAACACAAAATCCTTGCATTAGCAGAAGTGTATGAAGTATATATTGATTGTCAAAGTATTTGGTATCTGTACAGAATTTCTTGGGAGATTTACATTACATTTAATTTTACATTTAGCATTTTAATTGACATTCTGTTCTTAGAAAACAATAATTAACATTAACAAGGACTCCGACAAGGCACTTGAGTATTATCTTTTTGTTGTTTCCTTTCTCTTCTACCCAACTTCTCATCTAATTTTTCTGTCTGTGAGCTCTCTTACACAATGTGTTTTCAAATTCCTACTATTATTAACGTACGCAAATCAAAAATCATACGTAGGAGGCAGTATAATCCTAACAACCTCCGTACCTTTCCAGCTTCTTCTAGTACCTTATTCACTTTTCCAATTGGTCTCTGGAATTGCCAGTCTGCTGTAAACAAAGCTGACTTTATTACATCTATTTCTAGTCATTCAGGTCTTCGCTTATTGGCCCTGACTGAGACCTGGATCAGACCTGAGGACACTGTCACACCTGCTGTCCTCTCCACTAACTTCGCTTTCTCACACACCCCTCGCCTGACCGGAAGGGGTGGAGGTACTGGTCTACTCATCTCAAATGATTGGAAATTCGATCCTTTACCACTTCTGTGTGACCACAGCTCATTCGAATCGCATTCAATTACCATCACTAGTCCTATAAAAATCCATTTTGTAGTTATCTATCGTCCCCCAGGTCAGCTTGGCAGCTTCTTGGAGGAGCTTGATGTGCTACTCTCATCCATCCCTGAGGACGGTACTCCTCTCATAGTTTTTGGAGACTTCAACATCCACATAGAAAAACGTCAGGCTGCTGATTTCCACACTCTGCTCGCCTCATTCGACCTCAAACGAGTATCTACTGCGGCTACTCACAAATCAGGTAACCAATTGGACCTTATTTATACACGCCACTGCTACACTGACCATACACTAGTCACTCCACTGCACACCTCAGATCACTTCCTCCTCACTCTCAGCCTCATCCTACCTCAGAACACAACACGCACTCCTCCACAGGTCACCTTTCGGCGAAACCTACGCTCACTCTCACCCTCTCGCCTATCCTCTTTGGTCTCATCCACACTTCCTCCACCTGACAAGTTCTCAACACTAGATACTAACAGTGCAACTGACTCTCTTTTCTCCACTTTAACATCCTGCTTGGACAACTTCTGCCCCCTTTCTTCCAGGCCAGCCCGCACCACACCCTCTGCACCCTGGTTATTCGATGTTCTCCGTGAACATCGTTCTAAACTCAGGGGTGCAGAGAGGAAGTGGCGCAAATCGAAAGATCCTACTGACCTTGGCCTTTATCAATCCCTCCTCTCTTCCTTCTCTGCTAATGTCTCTACTGCTAAAATGACTTACTATCACAACAAAATTAACAATTCTTCTGACTCTCGCATGCTTTTCAAAACCTTCTCCTCTCTTCTCAATCCTCCTCCTCCTCCTCCTTCATCAACCCTTACAGCCGACGACTTTGCCACATTCTTCATTAATACAACAACTACCATCAGCGGCCAATTTAACAATCCACAAACTGACACACACATTTTATCAGCTGACACACACATTCTCCCCTCGTTCTCTCTGCTTTCAGAGGCAGAAGTCTCCAAACTACTCCTTTCCAACCGCCCTACTACCTGTCCACTTGATCCTATTCCTACTAACCTACTTCAAGCCATTTCTTCCTCAGTTATACCCGCACTCACACACATCATAAACACCTCCCTTCACACTGGCACCTTTCCCACAGCATTTAAGCAGGCTCGGGTAACCCCACTGCTTAAGAAACCTACTCTTAATCCAGCACATCTGGAAAATTACAGACCGGTATCCCTTCTTCCATTCGTCGCGAAGACACTTGAACGAGTTGTTTTCAACCAGATCTCTTCCTTTCTCACAAAGAACAACCTCTTGGACAACAATCAGTCTGGTTTCAAAAGTGGACACTCAACTGAGACTGCTCTGCTCTCAGTAATTGAAGCTCTGAGACTGGCTAGAGCAGCTTCCAAATCCTCTGTTCTCATCCTGCTGGATCTGTCTGCTGCCTTTGACACAGTCAACCACCAGATCCTCCTGTCAATCCTAAAGATGAAGGGCATCTCGGGAACCGCACTACAATGGTTCCAGTCTTACCTCTCAGGTAGGTCCTTTAGGGTATCGTGGAGGGGTGAGGTGTCTAAGACACAACATCTTCCTACAGGGGTGCCTCAGGGCTCAGTGCTTGGACCACTTCTCTTCTCCATCTACATGACATCACTAGGAACTGTGATTCAGAAACATGGCTTTTCCTATCACTGCTACGCTGATGACACACAACTCTACCTCTCATTCCAGCCTGATGATCCGACGGTAGCTGCTCGCATCTCAGCATGCCTGACAGACATTTCTGGCTGGATGAAAGACCACCACCTTCAACTTAACCTTGCGAAGACAGAGCTACTTGTGATCCCGGCCAAGCCAACATTATATCACAACTTCACTATTCAGCTAGGCCCGTCATCCATAACTCCATCAGGATCAGCCAAGAACCTTGGAGTTGTTATTGATGATCAATTGAACTTCACAGACCACATTACGAGAACTGCCCGGTCCAGCAGATTTGCTTTGTACAACATTAGGAAGATCAGGCGCTTTCTATCAGAACATGCTACACAACTCCTTGTTCAAGCGCTTGTTTTATCCAGACTGGACTATTGTAATGCTCTCCTGGCTGGTCTACCAGCTCGTTCGATCAAACCTCTACAGCTAATCCAAAATGCTGCAGCTAGAGTGGTCTTTAACGAGCCGAAGAGAGCACACGTAACTCCTCTCCTTACAAAATTGCACTGGCTGCCAGTTGCAGCTCGCATCAAATTCAAGTCACTGACTCTTGCCTACAGAACAACCACTGGCTCTGCTCCCTCTTACCTAAACTCATTACTTCAGACTTATGTCCCGTCTAGAAATTTGCGCTCTGCAAGCGAATGTCGTCTTGTGGTGCCATGTCAAAGAGGCACAAAATCTCTTTCTCAGACCTTTACCATGACTGCTCCCTGCTGGTGGAATGACCTACCCAACTCAACCAGAGCTGCTGAGTCTGTAGCCACTTTCAAGAAACGGTTGAAAACGCATCTCTTTCGACAACACTTGATCCAGTAATACTAACATTTTCTCTTTCTCTTTCTTAAAAAAAAAAAAAAAAAAAACGGGTTCTGCGTTGGATTGAAATGTGAAAGGTTTTAGCACTTACATATTGTTGTCCTGCTGTTAGTTTAACTGCTTCTATGGTTCTCATTTGTAAGTCGCTTTGGATAAAAGCGTCTGCTAAATGAATAAATGTAAATGTAAATGTAAACTACCATGCATGTCCAGATATTTGTCATCTGGAAATGCTTTTGTACTGTTTTTTTTTTATGATAAAGTTATGTAAAAGAACTGCTCAGTGCTGAAAAACAAACAACTCTGCTAATGCTAACTTAATTCTATATAAACTATTTACAGTAACAGCATAGGCCTATTAGTTACTAGCCTAAACTAAATGGAGACAAGGAGCGCCCTGTAACTCACTGACCTGCCTGCGTTCACAATTCACACGGTGCAGATGGGAGGGAGAACGGCTGACCACAGTTTATGGGAATAAATTGTGTATTTCCCTCACAATTGTCACAAAAAACTCACACTGTCTGTCTGGTCTCCAGAGCCGGTCCAAGCCTTTTGGGGCCCTAAGCAGAATTTGATTTGGGGGCCCCCTCCCACTACGCGAAGTCCCCTGTGCTTGACGATTATTGACACAAATGTCACGCAATAATGATACATTATAAATGAATACAGTGAGGTTATGTATTAATACAAAATAAATACTTAATAAAAAATAGATGCCTACTCAAATAAAAAAAGAAAAAAACTTTTACTTTACTCTTTTAGGCTACTACTAACTATTTGAAACTTCTTAAAACAAACTGTCTCAAAACATATAAAATAAATTATTTGCTAAAATAATGACAAAACTGAGAAATCAGAAACAAGGGTTCAAAAATGACAATTATTGTTGAAAACTGTACAAATATTATTATTTCTCAACTGTCTCAATACAGTGTAACTGTCCTCAAAATATATTTTTATTATTATTATTGTAACAGACTTTGTTGGATTGTACATGACAGAATCCAACAAAGTCTGTTACTATAATACCAGTAATGATGTACTGGCGCTAGTTGTATGTGTGCAATGTATTTTTCCCCTCGGGTCTTGCCGTAGATAGGAATGGGTCGCGCTCGCGCGCACTTGGTACTGGAGTGTCGCGGGTTTTTGGAGTTAGTGATCTGATGTGTGGTATAATAAAGTGGAGAAGAGTTCAAACTGCTATGTTTATTTATTTATTTAAACTGCTACCCTTACACCAAGAAGGTTAAAGGGTACATATCATGCTTTTAAATCGTTCCTTTTTACATATAAATCATATATTTGTGGTCTATATAAAGCAGAACTGCAATGCTTGGGTCTGAATTCCTCATTATTATAGCTCCACAGGCCACTTTTCTACCGCTTTTCTGATCTGCGTCTGAGATCAACTCGTTTTGGTGCGGTCTCTTTAAATCCAAATGCGACACTTCATACCCCGCCCCCTCCCCAGCTCGCAGAGGTGACACTCGGTTCAGCTCCACCCCGTTCGGCAATTTTTGTAGTTTTATAGAGATGCGATTATCTAGTGGAACAGAAACTTTTTATTCACATGTTATTAACAAAATGTCAACAACGGAAGACTTGTCCATCAAGCCTAACATGTTCGAGCCACAGTCGGAGCGAGATGAAAATAAAGACGACGAACCTGCAGAACAACGTCTTCATATGGATGCATCGCAATGGTGTGTTACTGTATTTACAGTAAGTTCTCCATCCATGCCCACTACTACAATACTGCATGATTTACAATGACTATTTAATACTCACAAAACAAAATATAAGTTATATTATAAACAATTAAAGAAAAGTCGATTATTTCTCTTAAAACAAGCACACTAACAAGACAACTGCTAAACCATGACCACCGAGTGTTTTAAGAAGAGTAGTTACGTTATTTACAGCTTACCCAGATGCTTTGTTCGTCGTCTCCAAAGATAGAAGGAACTGACCCCTCAATCAGACGAAGTCTATCGGCAAATCCTTCTTTATACTGGCGGAGGTTGCTGAAGTGACGTTGGTTATCCATGAAGTGCTTCGCGCACACAAACATGACTTTACTCACAGATGTGGGGACATTTCCGTGAAAAATAAAACTCAAACAGGCACTTCGAAGAGGTTCTGATGCTGGTAGACGATGTAATGAAGCATGTGGGTTGCTACATCCAACAACCGAACATGTTGACGTACCCTCTCGTAACTTCTGCATACTTGGACTACAAAATTGCAGCGAGAAATAAAAATGGCGGATTGCTCAATGTGTTTGGCCGGAAGTCGATGTCCTTATTTGGCAGTTCCGCTGCAAATACTTTGACGTAATAGTTCACAAAACGTCATAGATTATAGAAAAATCTAAACCGGTTGAAAAATGTGACCAAAACGGAATATAAAGATATCAACGAAGTTCCCAAAGAGACTGATTTCAACTTTTCTGTACTTATAAACACTCCAAATATACAACAAAAGGCATTTAAGGGCTAAAAAAGTAGATTTAGCATGATATGTCCCCTTTAAGTTCCCCTGCGGCTGTTTTCTCCAACTTAAACCGATACCGATTTGTAGGCTGCTGTATCACGTGCCGTTTCAACTGACGCGCTACAGCGATCTGTCACGTTTCAAAGAGCCAAAACGTTATTTATTGTGTGAATCTCGTAAAAATATTGACAGAATCTGACAGCTGTGGATTTGTACCATATCAAAAGTAACCTTCTCTGTCTTGTCTGTCGGTCTCAGTGTCCTCTTTGTCCGCGATTTTTCTCTGCGTGAGAAAATGGATGTGTGGCGTGAGAGCGTGAGAAAAGGGTCAATTGCGTGAGTCTGACCCCCAATTTCCACCAACTGCGGAACGGCTGCGGATCCGCTCAGGAACGGCGGCGGAGTCGATAGGTTTCCATTAAAGTCAATGTGTGTATTTTCACTGACTGCGGAACGGCTGCGTTCCGACTCCGTCCCAGCTCCGGCGACCGCAGCCCTCCGGAGAAGATACGCAGAGTTTCTATTTTTGCCGGATGCCGGAGAGCGCCGCAGGAAGTCGAGCACAAAAACAAAATAAAACATCCGGCAATTTTCAAAATAATATACTCCGTGCTTATGGCGGATCGTATTTCCCTTCACTACACCTCGAAAACGTCATAATAGGCGGAGATTTTATTTTATATACTTTTTTCTTTTTCCACAAGAACAATAGTTAACTTTATTTACACAGCCTACTACTTTCCCAATACATTCATAACGGAACCCAATATAAACATTTATTATTTTATAAGTTGATTATGTAATTATAAATATAGTACTTATATGGTAGAATCACAATAATTTCCACAAAAAAAGGGAGATCAGCAGGTCAGAACAGAGTTTCCCCTCTACTCCTCTGGATGGAAACAAACTTGCTGGTTTTGTGATTCTGAAACATCATCATCATACGTAAATTTGGGAGATATCGTATGTCCTCGTGCTTTCAGCTGTCATTCACGGCCGCAGCCGTTCCGCAACAAATCCGGATCTGGTAGGTTTTGAAGGACGGCGGAGCACGGATCCGACACGCAGCGGAGCCGATCCGCAGCCGTTCTGCAGTTGGTGGAAATCCGGGGTCACGCTCAATGCGTGAGAGTTGGCTGCCCTGGTCATACTGTTACGAGTTGCGTGGAAGTAGAGGCGGTAGTCGGATCTAAATGCAGTAGTAGATTTTAATAAGAAAGACTTGGGCAACTAAGAACTGACAAGACACTCGAGTGGTACGTAAATACATTCAAACCAACATTCATTAATACATTCAATAACTGACCCCGAACAAAACAGTACACAGGATTTAAATAACCAGAGGGGATCAGGGAACAAGACACAGCTGGGGCAAATCAGAAACAACGAGCGGAACCATACAAACTAACTGGACACACCTGAACCAAGGGACCTAATGATAGACATGACAGAATACACTTCAACAAAAGTTGAATGCACACAAACTGAATGAAAACCAAAGACAGTGAAACCACAAACATGACAAAATAAACAAGACTGTAACACATACATGATAAAACCCACATTAAAAAAATTGCTTACGGTCTGGACTAAAATGTAGGGTATGTACACTTAATGTGGGTTTTATCTGTCTTTAACACGTTCTCTTTAACTTGCATCTCATAAAAATGTGTGTTATAGCTATGAAAAATGAAATGAATTGAAATGAAAGGAAATAAAAAAATATCTCTCTCTCTCTAAACTTATAAACACCCATCTCTTTTTTTACGATTGACTAAATAAACGACTTACAGAGACATACATAGACATGTTTTTAATATCATTTTTAATTTTCTCTGCACAGTCCATAATCGGTGCCCAAAAGAAATCAAAGTGGCTTGACACTTTTTCCACTATTGTTCCACTAACAATTAACTATTGTTCCTGTGACCTTTGTACTTTGAAGATCAGGAGCAAATTGATGCAATCCACACTCACCTGACATCAATTCTGGGCTGCACACCCACACACACCCACAGTGACAAGATCAAATCACCATGGATGTCCTTTTTATTTTTTTATGTTATTTTTTTTTATTATTATCAGTGAGCCTTTGACAGGAGGGTAGAAAAATAGTTTAAAAAGAGTCATCATAATTCATAAATGGTGTTAATAAATATTTTTTTGGTGAAAAACAATATTATCTCTTTCTTCTTAATGCCCCTGGGAATTTTAGAAAAGGGATAAATTGTGTTTGGCTTCATAAAATGCCGTGTAGGACACTGTTTTGTAGCTGTATGATGACCAATAGAGTAGCCTATAGTACAGCAGATATTTCATCGAGGATCCATATGATTACACAGTACTGTATGCCTAATGGGCTAAATTTGGTTAATATCTAACTTTATATAAATTTACAACAACATATCAGTCTTCCATATAAAAACCTACCTAGCCCAACTGAATATCTACAGATATTTTAATCCGTGGAGATCTACACTGTAACGTTTATATTTAGCCTAAATGAACAAAAAACACAAAATTGTCAAGTCTATATGGACGGATTATTAATATGTAAGCGTCGATTCATACTATTCTTAATTTGTAGTAAGATGTGTCAATTATGTAGGCTATTTATTTTGTGTGTGTATTTGTATACAATCCTTTGCCAATGTTCTAATGTTATTGTTAGTCGACTAAAAAAATGTAAAAAATTAAACCCCGCACAGTAGGTGGCGCTATGAACCTACAACCTTTGTTTGTTTGTTAGCTGCCAGTAAACGCATAAAAATAGAAGAAACGTGGACGGAAAAAAAAAATGGCACACAAACACGCACACCACCCAATCACTCTCCTCTACACTGTCGGCCAGAGGACAGGCCGCGAGGTTTCCTTCGTGGGGGAAGGCCAAACTGGCCCGCCACACTTTCCCAGGTAACACACATCTAGTGCTGAACTCTTTTAACAGCTGCTGCTTCTGTGCGTTGAGGCTCTTGACTGCATTGTCCGGTCACTCGGGTTGTGTTGCTCTTTTCAATCGTATCTTTGGTCAGTGGATCTATATTACGATTTGTTTATTTGTTCTTTAATTACTGAGTGTTTACTTGTCTTTAATAATGATTGGAATGTATATTAGGCTAGTTGCTTTTCTATGGTGTTTTTAAACCAGTCAAACAAAAGATTTTTGTTCATATTCAGCTACAAATAAACGTCGAACCCTCAGAGCCCGACGGCATCGTCGACGACGCCACACGTCACCTCCGATTAAAAAGTAATATTTTTCGATGACAGATTTATCGATTTTCTTACCGTTTTTTCGAGCAGAAAGCTAACGAGCTAGCCATTACCGGGGTGTCTTTGGTGTCTTTCTAGCCTTTACAGAAGGTTTTCTATCCAGCCTGGAACTTGTTCATTCTTTCAGAGTTTTTCAGCAATAAATCCAAACGTATATATCCAACTTTGATACACTTGAAATCCAAAATTTATAAATATTCCGTCATTTTTGCCGCTAGCTCGACGCGAGCTGCCATTTTGGATCACGTGATGGTTTTTGACCAATTACAGGCGTTTCACAGAGAAATGGATGTAAAAAGTAGAGCCCGACCATATGGATTTTTGGGGGCCGATACCGATAAAAAAAATTTTTGGTACCGATATATCAGCCGATATTATTTATGTGTACAGTAGCAATATTATTTATGTGTATCATAGTACAGTACCAGTCAAAAGTTTGGACACACTTTCCTATTGGTGTGGATGGGTACTGTATATAGAATACACAGTATTTAAACAGAATAAATATATAAACGTTTTGCAATGATCACTCAAATGTGGTGATCAAACACCTGGGTCATTCCTGGTATGCGGTGACATTTTGGCTTCATAAGTGTTGGAAAAAAAAGAACATGATTTTCATGTTTTAAGCATTCTACCAAAATAGTGACATGTTTAACTATAAGGAATACATATTGGTCAAGCTCAGGGACTCTATAATAATAATTATGGGTAGTTTGTTCAGACACTGTCCATACAAATATTCCACCCTGTTAGGGACATATACATAGTTATCACAACATGTTAATAATGTAAATGTTAAACAATAATGAGCTTTTCTTGGATAGTATATGTCCCTTATGCCATCTTAGATTTTTTTTCTTCTTGAAACAAGCAAAACAATTTTTGATGAATAGAATATGTTTCACATTCCACCCTGTTAGGTTTATAGATCTAACGGTGGAATCTAACAGGGTGGAAAATTCTGAGCTAAGTTAGCCATAGCTCTTTGTGTGATCAACATTTAGCTAGCTAACCTTCTACAGATGAACATAACTTTTATAACCATGTCAGATTTTATTTTTATTTTTTTTGATAGGACAAACATTCTCCATAACATAGCCTAACAGGGTGGAACTTTAAGGGTGGGACAAGCAGGATAACATTTCAAAAACTAAAAAAAAAGTTAGGAGTGAGAGTTGAAGCTTACTTTAGTTTGTACAGTTGAATTCCAGCGGGTAAAAGAAATTAAGTCACTTCTTGAAAATGGTCTCAATGAAATTGCAGTCGGATTTGGAAGGCAAAAAAGTACATACTAACAGGGTGGAAGATGACTTCAGGGACGCAGTAATTGAAGAAAATTAAGAAAAGACCTATATTTTCACATGATTTATATATGCATGATTAGAGGCAATTTAGCCTAGTCTATAACATAATAAAAAATATTTTTAGGTTTTTGTCATTTCATGGTTTATATTTCTCGCAGAAGTTGATTACTGTGCACTGAGGACATGATATAATTGAATGCATACATCAATTAAAATTGTGTAAAATACAAAATATTATTTTTAATGTCTATTATCTCTGTTTAAATGGTAAAGAATACTTAAATCTACAATTTAAGCCATTTACTATAAATATGTGACTCATTTTAGAGAAAATATGAGTAAATAAACCATTGGGACAGGAAAAGTCACCGCATACCAGGAATGACCCACCTGTGACAAAGATATGTAATGGAGGCAGGGGGAACGATAGAATGAGAATGATACATTTGAGCTGTAACCAAACTATTTTGCATTGCATGTTATATTATATTATAGCCTATTATAAATACTGTTGCATAATCTTCACTAACGACTTTGTCTTTTAATTTAGTCATGTTATATAAAACAACTTGTATCAGTGTCACTGACATTATCTTCTATTTTTAGTCTTAATTCCTCTAATCTCTACCAGTGGAGGAAGAACTCAGATCTTTTTACTAAAGTAAAATTTATTTTAATTACATAATGTACAGACTTTTATACTATTTTAAATTAATAAGCAAAATGTACCTACTAAACGTGAAACTAGGCTACTCTTAATGCAAAATGGCCCTATATAAAGTGTTATAATTATATAAATTATTGGAATATAGGGCTGCCCCCGACTAAAGATATTCCTAGTCGACTAACACGCCTGGATTTTAGCGATTAGTCGAATAATCGTTCTTTTTTCCTGACATAATTATTAGCATCAGCAAGACACCTCTCCCACAAGTGCGCTTTGGTATACCGTGAGGCACGAGATCTCGTTGATCTCTCTATCTCTATTTTAGACATTAATTAAAGTTAAATGTGAGAAAATGACGATTGAAAAGCAAACATAGTGTTCTGTCAATGTAGCATACTTTGTCAGAATAGCATACCGGAAGTTGAGTTTTATAGCGGTGTCTGTCAATTTAGCCTACTTTGTCAAAACAGCATACCAGTGTTTGTGAAGGGTATGCTGTTTTGATTGCCCCTGGTTTAATACAAATACAGTTTATAAAAGTGTATAAATTAACGTTTTAACACGACATTACGAGACTTTACGACTCCACTTGCCAAAAATAATACATTGAAAACGTCATTTAACATTTCTTGTGATTATACAAGGCATGCAATTAGGTAATATGTATATAATATGCGATATAATACACCAACACTTACCGCTGGTATGCTGAAATGATGGTTTAAACCTAACGCATGCGCAATGCCACAAATTTCACTGCTGCGCATGCGCATTAACCGAAGGTATCCCATTAGAGGTGTGCGATACCGCTAGATTTTGGTATCGATCCGATACCAAGTAAATACAGGGCCAGTATCGCCGATACCGATACCGATATCTATACTTTTTAATAATTAAGGTGGATGCATCTTCAACCTAAATCTAAATGAATTTTCATGACTTTTAATTTGTTTTTGTGATTTGCATTTTGGGTTATTAATCAGTTAAAATCACTACTACAAAAGCTTTTGTTCAGAAACAACTTTTGGTTACTTCTGTTCTATTTAAATAAACAAAGTTACAAAATTATTACTTCACAAATATAAAAAATGTAAAAACAAATTATCTTTTTAAGTAGCATGTTAACAAAAAATGTTTCTCCTCTTTAGTGCACTTTTCAGGATTTTTTTTCTTAAATAAACAAAGTCACAAAGTTTTACTTCACAACAAATATTATAAAAAAATGTAAAACAAATTCTCTTTGTAAGATATAATGAGAATAAAATGACATTTCTCTTTAGTGCACTTCTTTTCAGGATTTTTTTCTTAAATAAACAGTCACAAAGTTTTACTTCACAATAAATATAAAAAATGTAAAACAAATTCTCTTTGTAATAAGATATAATGAGAATAGGGGTGGAACGGTACACATAAGTCACGGTTCGGTTCATACCTCGGTTCAGACGTCACGGTTCGGTACGATTTCGGTACAATGGAGTGAAAAGCAAAACAAAAATGCAGAAGGCATTTTTATAAATGTCTTAAGCCTTGTATTTTTTAAATAAGTTTTATTAATAAAGGCATAGAACCAGTTTATTTGTAGTGCACTGACAGGAGTTTTATATAATTAGTTTATTAATTAAATTATTAAAAAGATGAAAAGACCTTGAGATATGTTTGGTAATTGTACCTGAATGAATTTAAAATTAATTTGCTCTTTCAGATCAATATATTTGTTTTCCTTCATTTTAGGTAACCCTAACTTTATTCTCATCTGAATTATAAATAATTTATTTCCGTATAAAATAATACTAGGCTACCTTTAAAAACTTTTGTTAACATTTGTAGGTTACAGTTTGACAAGAGTTTAGAGTGTAACAAAAGCACAATGTTGTGTTTTATTGCAAGTGTACACAAAAATATAAGTAAACATTAAACACTTTGCCGTTTTAATGATGTCCTGTATGAAAAAATGACGGAGTATGTTTCCACTGTTTGATCGCGCACGAGAGATCTCTCTCGCACGCGCGCAAACACACACACACACACACACACACACACACACACACACACAACTGACTGTTCATCGCGCCTCTCTCTCGCACACGCGCGCGCAGACACACACAGTGGGCGCCTCTCTCTCTCTCTCTCTCTCTCTCTCTCTCTCTCTCTCTCTCTCTCTCTCTCTCCTCTCTCTCTCTCTTCTCTCTCTCTCTCTCCGCGTGCGCGCCGTTTTTGCACCGTGTATTCTACGTGCAAATTCGTGCACCGAACCGTGACGCCCGTACCGTTTCGGTTCGATACGAATACATGTACCGTTCCACCCCTAAATGAGAATAATATAACGTCTCTCCTCCTCTCTCCGTTTTTGCAGCTCTGCATTTTTTGGTCTGTGATTTTTCATATGTTTGTACAAATTAGTTGTATTGCCACCGTATTTTAAAGACTTTCTACAAATGGTACAAGTCGCTGTTGTCTCATTTTCGACCTGAAAATACAGCCATACAACACTTTCTTTCTGCTGCCATTCTCCGTCTCTGACTGTGCTGCTGTAGACTAGAAATGCGCGTTTGCGCGCGCGTCTGACTGCTGGTGGTAGCGGTAGCGCGCTAGTGGTGAGTCACGTGACGGTACAACACAGGAGAGGGGGAAGAGAGCGGAGCACTCTTCGGAGGAGGGTTACAGAGAGCTTGCTAAGTTGCCCTGCTCTGTGACAGCAGCAGCATTTTGACAAACACGGTCAGGTAGCAAAAGGAGACAAAATTAAACTTAAGTATCGATATTTTCACGTTGGTATCGATCAATACCGATACCAACGTTGGTATCGATATTATCGATATTAGTATCGATCTGCCCACCTCTATATCCCATTCTGATGGGTATGGTGTTCCGTCAGTTCTGTTGTTTAGTGTCCCGGTAGCGTGCGTGACTTCAGCGCAGCTGGAAAAAGTACGACTGGATTAAAACCCTCCATTGTGGATGCTGTGCTTTTTCTTCACGATGCTCCGAGACTGTTCTTAGCCATGTTAGGAGGTTGTTTTTTGTTTGATTGGACTTTATTTTCATGAGTCTGTTGGAAACTATTGGGAGAAATGGCCATGTTCTGTAGTGAAGACTTGATTTTTGAGGTAAGATAACCTGCATGTTTGTTTTTAATGTCATTTTTTTTATAATTCTTTATTGCATTCTCTGCATTGTATTGTGTAAACTCATTTAATGTTGCGCGCGCTGTTGCGACTGAGCAGCAGAGCAGTTTACCTCAGCTTTTCAAAAATGACAATATTAAACGTTAATTGTCTGTGTGATAAATGCTTAAGTTGTTTTATATCTATGGATTTTATTGTAGCCAAGTAAAGTGTTGATTTTTTAGGCTATAAATGGATCAAACATGTTTAACTCGCTGTCGTCTGCTTGGTCGTCAAAAAAAAACCCCAAAAAAATTCTTAATTAACAGTAACTTTATAAAGAAATGAAAATAAGCTTACCGGTAAATACTTTGCCATTGAGAAGAAAACATATCTAATAATAATAATACATTTTATTTAAAGGCACCTTTCTCGGCACTCAAGGACACCATACAAGGATACATAAGAAATTTAAAAGCACCAGAAATAATTAAACAACATATAATAAAAATAAAATTAAAAAAACAAAACAAAAAACAGAAAGAGGCAGAACAATTAAAATCAAGTGAGATAGGCAGTTTTGAACAGATGTGTTTTTAGTTGTGATTTGAAATGGGAGAATGAATCAATGTTTCTGAGTTGGGGTGGTAATGAGTTCCAGAGACGGGGAGCAGAGCGGCTAAATGCTCTACTCCCCATAGTGGTGAGACGGGCGGGCGAGGGGGGGGACTGACAGGTGTATAGAGGAAAAGGGTCTAAGGGAGCGGGTGGATGTTGGACCATGGAGAAGATCAGACAGATATGGTGGAGCAAGTTTGTGGATGGCCTTGAATGTTAACAGAAGAATTTTGAATTGGATACGGAACTGGACCGGGAGCCAGTGAAGCTGTTGGAGAACAGGAGTGATGTGGTGAATAGAGGGGGTTCGAGTTATGATGCGGGCAGCTGAATTCTGGACCAGTTGAAGCTTATGAAGGGATTTGTGAGGAAGGCCGAAAAGGAGAGAGTTGCAATAGTCCAAACGGGAAGTGACAAGACTGTGGACAAGAACGGCGGCAGTGTGTGGTGTAAGGGAGGGGCGAAGGCGATTAATGTTTCTTAGATGGAAGTAGGCAGACCGGGTAATGTTATTGATGTGGGGCTGAAAAGATAATGTGCTGTCAAGGATGATATCCAACGCAGTCTCATTAAAGTGCGTATCAATACCACGAATGTCATTTCTCGTGGCATTTACACGCCAAAAGTGATTTTTGCGTGCATATGCTACGCACTGAAAATCACTTGGGTAGGATTAGGGGGAGGGGGGGATGGGGGTGCGTGCGTATTACACGCCATAAAGTGCGTATCATATGCACGCAAAAACTGATTTTGGCGTATAAATGCCACAAGAAATGACATTCGTGGTATTGATACGCACTTTCATGAGATCGGGCTCTGATATCTGGATGATATCTGTTTTACTGACTGCAACATAGGGCAGGCTGTGTATCATTTTGAGGCCGTGCAGGGCTCTACTTTGATGTCATGTCATACACTGACTGCGCAGCCCCTGATTGTGTAATTTTTTTCACGTGATTTTTTTTTTTTTCTGCGACTAACCGACTAATAAAAATGTATTCGACCAAGCCCTCCTCATATCGACTAAGCCCTAGAATATTGCTTGATGTTGTACCGTAGCGTTATAGGCAGAATGAGCTTTAACACTGTCTACACCGGACGCGGCCGTTATTGCTCGCGTGAGTCGCAACAGCTGTTTACCCGAGACGTTGAAAAGCCACCGTTACAGAGCAGAATGGGGCATCCGTCTACTGTCGGAGATTTGTCGCTCGCGCCACGCATTTTTAAATATATAATAAATTTTATATATATAATAATAGATTTAATAAATAAGAAGTAAATATAGCAGACAATATAATCAGGAGGACTTCTCAGCTGTGCGCTTGCAATAGTCACAAGCTCACACAATACGTGACAGAGGCTGGCAGCAGAGACATCAATTCTGTGAATTACACTGCGCAAATCAAAAGTAATAGTCTATACCCACTGGATGAAGAAGGGTTGGCTCTCAACAGAACATATAATATTCATTTTATTTTATTTTTCGTGTTTCGCATTTATGAGGAAAAAAGGACGTGACAGCTCCGAAAGCGGCACTAAAGTGCTTTAAAACTTTCACAGAGACCTCGAACAGAAAGCACAAAGCCTTTCATTAAAGACAATTTCGTTTTGTATTAATTATATCTTAATTTTAATCCATTTTTCATCAACCAAATGCCTGGATTTAATAAATAAGTAAATATAACAGACAATAGATCACAACACGGAGCCGCCGGCGAGTGAACTGCACCTCGTCTCATAAATGAAGCGAAACTCCGCTTATAGACCTGAGAAATATATCTATTTAAATGTCTACTTTTAAACAGAACAAATCAAAAGGAAAGACAAACTGCTCTCTGCTTATGTAACCCTTCTGAAATCTACATTTCTCTCTGGCGCGTTCAAAGATCGCGAGTCCTCAACTTCATCTTTGCAGCCCACAATGTCTGAAAACACTTGTTATTAATAAACAATTAAAATGTCTCCTTGCTATATTTGATGTATTGCTTTTGCCAGTTCATTGTGACAGCTTTTAGGTGCTTTATTGGCAGCGCCACCCTTACATGAATCACCGCACGCCGCATTTTTTTAAAAATATTCATTTATCGGCCATTATAAATGCGATACCGATAGTTATGAAAATGCCTAATATCGGCCGATAATATCGGCTCGCCGATATATCGGTCGGGCTCTAGTAAAAAGCCATGCTGGATGATGGATTTTCAGGAGAACAGAGCTTTTTGACAGATGAGGAACTAGATTACCAGGATAGACCCAGCTGAAGTGCCATTTATTTATTTACTGTAAAAAAAAGTATTATAGTAGTATAAATGTGGTATAAAAGTATAAAAAGAATATAATAAATAAAATAGAAATGCAAAGCCTGTGATGTGGCCCTCTTTGTGATTGCTGATAGGAACTGTTTTGAGGCTTGGCACCAGTGAATTTCATGAAAACGCCTGGACTTCTTTTGGAAAAATGTAAATAGTTTTGGTTCTGTACAAGTTATAATGTTTATTCCTGTGCTCCAGGACTCCAAAGACATGAACAAACTGTTTTCCAGAGGAAATTTGATTAGCTTTTATTTATTTGTGTGTGATTTACATAAATATTTGAGTGATTCAATTTCCGATTTATTTTTTCATTTGTCTTTATGGTCCCATAACTTATTTTACATTCAGGTGACATCAATGTAACACAAATATGCTGAAAGTTCAATTTGTCCTGAAAAAAAAGAGGTGTGTCAATTGACCGTTCGCAAAAGCCACGCCCCCTAGTTATTGTTGCTACGCCCGTCAAACAAATGGTCAAACACGACCAGCGCCACAGATTGCCATGAATGGAAGAGGTATACCCGTGCGTGTCAGTGACCTTTTTTCGAGCAATTACCTCCGCGATATCCTCCAGATCGAGGCAAAATGGGTTACAGTATGCAGTGGAGGGATATATTCAAAATATAAAAATACGCAATGAAGGAGACATGACTACTATTGAGGCTAATATACCGGTCTCAAGCGAAATCTGAGAAACCCCATGACCTGTACCTCAAATGCAACCAGTAAATTACAGCCTTGAAGAAGATTTAATACGCTGGTTCAGTCGCTAATTGTTTGGAGTTAGAAATATATAATTCGCGCTGCATATTTAGTAATTTTGCCTCAGATACAGGATTATACATTCGCTTTAACAAGCAGGTTGTTCATTACCACGGCAACCGCTTGCGTGTCATGCTGAATCCGATTTTCGTGTTTAAAAAGTAACTATACATAAGAGACGGAAAGATGCAGATAACCATACATTTAAGGTTATTTCTATTCATTACGATATTGATTACGTTATATGAACTGATGTTGTCAAGTAAGCTTCATGCGTTCCCCGTTGCGAGCGTGCACTCTTCTAAACTGTAAGTCTACAGGTCCTGCACTGCTAGTGACTGCTGCTCATTTCCCCCCGAAAATATCACGTTAACAACAACCCTTTAGAAAACGTACTTCCTTTGTGGATCCTCTTGATCTGCTCTCTCCATGTTTCTTTGACTTGCTAATCTCAGTGTGTCAGTCTCATGCACGCTGTTCGCGAGTGAACCATGTTCGACACATGTAACTGGGAGTGGGGCCGTCCACACTGTTTTATCCATCGTAGGCACCGTTCACGTTGTGTTTTCGGCTTTGGGAACGAAAAGAACACAACTCCTCCAGACAATCTCTCGGAGTATCTAGTGTCCGGTTTACAAACGCAGTGGGTGCACCGCTTCACCAGCTTGCTTGGAGTCAATGTTTGACGGAGCTGCTCACATAGTAACGGTTGCTATGATGTGTGATTGGACAATGGCCGTTTTGGGGGAGGGGCCTGCGAACGGTCAATTGTCTGTGCACAAAAGGGTTGATGTTTTACAAGCTTTTTTAGTGAATAACGCCAGACGGAAAATTTATTGTTAAGAATCATTCAAATTCTAATGGTACGCAACCCAATACTCTCCGGTCTGCGACGTTCACATTGGCTCGATATATTGAATGTTTTAATATGAAAGAGAAGATGGTGGTCTATCAGAGGCGAATGTGAGCAGTTTCATCAGATGTGTAAGGTGAATTATTTGCAAACCTACGCCTACAGGAGAATACATCAATATGTTTCTAAATATATGCAAACTGTTCCTCGAGATTTCTAAATAAAAGTTTAAATCATCGCTCTGAGTTTGCATGTTTTGAAGTCCACATGTTCTTGTTGAAGAAATTACAGTGGCTGTAGCATTTCTATCATAAAGTGGTCAAATATTACAGATGAACTGAACATGTAAATGAAGTGTTTGTCAGTATTTCAGCAAGGATTAGATCTCAGGGTGTTCGCGGGTCCTTAAAAAGTCTTAAATTCGATTTTTAAAATTTAAGGCCATAAAATATGAAGGTAAAAGAGTAGCTAAACTCGAGAGCTCGTAGATGTGAATTTGAGAACCTGTATAATAAATATTCGTACTTGTACGCAAACATTTACACTCACAGCTCCGATGTGAAAACCTGTAAAATAAAAATCTGAACTTGAACGCTGAGATTTGCACTCGCAGACAATAGTCACAAACCTGTATTCTGAATTTGAAGCTGCAGACAAGTAGTCACAAATGTGTAAAATGCCATTCACAGAAATACAATGACAGTCACAAACATGTAATATATATATTTGCATTTATTCTTACATTCACATTCGCAGTACAACCTCAAATTGGCACTTGCAACTTCTCAAATCTGTCACTGCAAGTTCAAATTTCGCACCTTGGTACCGAGTGCCTGACAACTGTGAGGGGGTGAATTTTTTTCTAACTCGTTAGTTTAGATCGTATTTAGATATAATATGTCTGACAAATAAGCGCTTGGTTAACTTTGATTGACAGCTGATAAGGGGCTGCGCCGAGTGGAATTGACGTCTCGGCCATGATCTGACACAACACATCACACCACCTCTGTATCCTTTCTGAACATTTGTATTGAAATATCGTAAGATTTTCCAAGATGGCGCCGCCCATACCCCCCATAAACGCCCTCAAAACCGTTCTTCAGAAAGTAAATGGCTGACGTCACAGACGCTTTGTCCATATTTCTGAAACGCTATGGCTTAATGTATTAGACTGATATTAAAAGAAATGCATTATATTATCAAACTTAGTCAACACCATCCTAATGATGTATACTACAGAAAAGAGCTGTACAAAGCAGAAAATTCAATGACTTTCAATATCGTAGTCATCTTGAGGAGCACGCCAACCTTCTGGTAATTATATCGGACAGTTTACATGTTCAGGTAATGATTTTTATTATTGTAATAAGTTTTGCATTCAGCCATCATTTGTAGACTTTAAGCTTTTTATGTCTGAATTCCATACTTAAAACAATCATTTGTTAATTTTGAATAAAATGTTAAAACTAAAGTTCGATTTTATGTTATTGATATTTTGTGATATTGATTTATAGGGTGAATTCAGTGATTTGGACACTTTTTGACATTGAGATTAATTGGAAAAAGTGTCCCTCTCAATCAACCTGAATCTCTCACACACACACCTTGAAAAATTAGCTTTTTCTTTAGGTTCATGTAAATCAAAATCTGCTGTGCAGTGACACAGGGGAATCTGTCAGTTGATGGGTCCCATTGACTTCCATCGTTTTTTTTAATGCTATGGAAGTCAATGGGATCCATAAATTTTTTAGTAACTGACATTCTTCTGTGAATTATCTTCTGGGTTCACCCACCCACCCATCCATCCATCCATCGATTTAACCATCCATCCATCCATCCATCGATTTAACCATCCATCCATCCATCCATCGATTTAACCATCCATCCATCGATTTAACCATCCATCCATCGATTTAACCATCCATCCATCGATTTAACCATCCATCCATCGATTTAACCATCCATCCATCGATTTAACCATCCATCCATCGATTTAACCATCCATCCATCGATTTAACCATCCATCCATCGATTTAACCATCCATCCATCCATTACCATCCATCCATCCATCCATCCATCCATCCATCCATCCATCCATCCATCCATCCATCCATCCATCCATCCATCCATCCATCCATCCATCCATCCATCCATCCATCCATCCATCCATCCATCCATCCATCCATCCATCCATCCATCCATCCATCCATCCATCATCCATCCATCCATCGCGTGTGTGTATTCAGGTTGATTGGGCAATTATTAAAGGATAAAACAGTAAAGCAACATGAAAATCACCGCAGTGGTAGTCAGTGAGATGAAGAACAATTATCTGGTGGAGTTTGCAGAAAACAATTTGATTTTTTTTTTAAGTCTCCCGACACCAAGCGCATAGGCTACACCTTTCGCCTACCACGCAACCTAATGTAGACGCGCAATATATTTTTAAGCATAGATGGCATGACCGCACTTCTGAGCACTCGCCTCAAAACACTGTGTTCATCCGCGCTGTTTCACGCCGATTTACAACCCACGTAAAGATGATAATTCCGCGAATCACTGCAGTTACAGATTTCGAACAGAGATGGCGACAAAAAGGGAAAATGCTACGGACTGCAGCTTTAAATTCAAGTTCACGTAAACTTTTCCCTCCGCTGCGGCTGTCAGTCATTCTCCATTCAGCGTTCAAACAGCGCGTCGTGTTTGGTTACGACAGTCAACCCGATGAAACTCTCAACAAGATGATTCAGAGTGCGCGCTGTGACTCCATGTTGCTTCAAGGGCATCATTCTGCGCTCGGGAAGCGCATAAGTGCTTTGTGCCGCACTGTATTGGAGTCTTTCATAATCATTAGGGCTGTGAATCTTTGGGTAGGTAGCGAATCGATTCGATTCACGATTCATAGGTTTTCGATTCGATTCAATGCGATTCACATTAAAATTCGATGCGATTCGATTAATTCGATTCTTCATTTTTTATTTGCATTCATAGGATTATTTAAATGCTTCCCCCAATGGGTCTTAGTCAGGGTGAGAATTATACAGTTGTCTTCGGGGGTCAGAGAGTGGGGACAAAAAAACAAACCCAACAACATTTTGTCTATTGTTAATGTTAGTTTTTAATGAATCTTTTATTATAAAAAAATATTTACAGAGCCTATAAATTAGCATTTGTATAAATGTAAGCCAAGATTTTAAAAGTATTGTTAGTTCATCATGGTAACTATTTTGTAGGATAGTGTTGATTGGATACACAACCTTAAAGTGTTCCATCCTTCCATGTGAGACTAAATATACTATGAACTTTCCCAACTAAACCTTAACTAACTTTTCCTCATGGAATAGCCTACTCTTTCTCTTTATACGGAACATTTTCCGCGCCGGGAAGATTTCCAGAGAACGCGCCGGGTGTCTACTTTTGCTATAGTAACGATTACGAATGCCACTTTAATGCGCATCTGATTGATGGATAAACCACACGCTCTTATTTCAATGTAATTAATATTGTAGTTATTTCAGCAGTTTCCTTCGTACATTCAGTTTAACAACATTAAGTTAAATTTCATTCATGATTAATCTGAAGCGTGTGCATTTTAGACACCTATTATGCGTTTGTTCTTTCCATGTAATAAATGCGCGCCCTTGAATAAGTGGGGGTTTGCTTCAACTGCTCAGGACGGGTTTGACCCATTTCCGTAAAACTTCAGCTTCTTATCTTAAAGAAAATAACGTTTCCACGCAACGAACGCGTTGTTTCATAATGCCCGCGCAATGACATGGCAGCTTGCTTGAGCGGTTTGACTCAAGACTTGCTTTCTCGAATAGAGAGCGGTCATCTGCTCATGTGAACATTAGTGGCTGTCCTGAGGAGAGCTCAAACATGGACTGCTGTTCGAACATCTGTAGATGAGAGCTATATGGGACCGAGCGCGAGCGAAAACCAGTGAAAGATGTTAAAGAGTGCAGCGAGTAGGCTATCTGTGAAGGAGAGCTGTGGTGACGTGGAATGATGCCGCACAACGCCTCCATTAATTCGCGCATGTTTATAATGTTTATATATTTCAAAGCACTGAATCGCTATAGAATCGTAAATTATTCGATTCTTAGCATTTTAAATTGAATATTGACCGAAATAAACGATTCACGATTCAAAATATACGTTTCAAGATCGATGCATAGGCCTATGCATCATCAGGATTTGTAATCGATGCATCGAGAAAACGAGTGAATCGTTACACCCCTTATAATCATATATCATAATACTTTTGCGCAATGAAAGATTACTAATAGCCTTTTTTGTTCTGTCCTATCTATCATATGTTGTTGCCTCATTAAACAGCTGTGCTATACATTTAATATATGTCTTCATTTTATAGTAGACTAGAAAATAATTGATCTTTTTTATTTTTTTCTCTTGTTTTTCATGAATGCATTTTACAACAATACAAAGAGCAATGTGTAACGTTTTACCAGATTTAGTGCTATACTTATTGTCTCTTATATTTGTTCTCCAGTAAATGTTTTTTTTCACTAAATGTTCAGATTTTACACAATTATTGTGCACTTGTGATTTTTCTAGACTAAATTTTACTGCCGAGTTATCCACTAATCTAGTTTATAATATAAGTTGTCAGGTTATGAATATTTTTTTTTTATTCGTTGTTTTTCTTTATAATGAAGTTGTCTGTATTAAGTAGATTGTGTTTAACACAAAAGAGTGATTATCAGTTCAATACACAGAGTTATAGAAATTCTTCTTGATTTAAAAAAAAAACTGCGCTCGTATCGGTATTGGTCGATACTCAGAATATTTGGGATCGGATCGGTTCAGGAAAAATGGTATCGGGACATCCCTAATATTTATTACATGGTTTGGTTGAATTCTAATGTAGAATGCCGTCTTATTTCTTGATAAAACACGTTGCCATGAAAAACAGAGCGTTGCCATGGACACTGTGTTCTTTAGCGGAAGCAATACAATTGTTTTTAAATCAATAAACTCCTTTTGAAATATTTTGTCAAATTGATTTATTTGGTAGGTAGCCATGTAATAAGCTGCTAAACGAGGCGGTTGTTATAGCGAATACCCCTTCAGGCCCAGATTCAAGACCCCGACGCGAAGCCTCACTCTACATTATCCCTTATTTATTTATATGTATTCAATGTTTTTTATTATCTTTTTTAAATTCATTTTAAAGGCTTTTGTTTGTGTTGGCCTAATTTTATTACCACAAAAAATATCAAAATAATTTACAGATTACTCTATTACCAAAATAATCGTTAGTGACAGCCCTAATATTGATCAGTTAACATCTCATAACATGTTATGATTTTAATATAGGCCCTATAAGGTGTTTGCAGATGCCACTGATGAATGAAACTGTTCCGTCTCTTTTCGCCATCATTACAGTACAGTCGTTTCTGCAGCAATACGCTGATTTCACGCAGCCATTATTTTGAAATCGAAAGCGAGGCTAAGGTGGGAAGTGTCCCCTTTCACAGGAGAGTCGCGAATGCTACATTTCTTTCATACTTTAGACCAGGGTTCCTCAAACTCGGTCCTGGATTCAACACCTGAACAAGCTAATCAAGGTCTTCAGGACCACTAAAACTCACAGGTAGGTGTGTTAGACCAGGGCTGGAGCTAAACTCTGCAGGACAGCAGCCCTCCAGGACTGAGTTTGAGGAACCCTGCTTTAGACTATACAGTGAAATTAATTTATAAATAAATGATATAGTTCGCAGGAACGAAATGTATACATATCCTATATTGGATATTAACAAATCCAATAGTTTAAATCGCGGCAGCAGCTTCAGGTTGGTTGATTCAAGGCATTGTTGTGTATCTTTACTTCCAGGGTTCTTCCCACCAGAGCCTCACTTTCGATTTTAAAATGGCGGCTGCGTGAAATCAGCGTATCAGATATGTCACGGTACAACGCGAGTTAAGTGTTCGGAATAAATAAGGAAAAGTTTAAAAATGAGGGTGGAAAGCGTTGAGACTTAGCAGCAGTTTACCCACTAGCAATCTATATGCTGTCTTGGCCAGAAGCCACACATTGAATAATGCTGTGTTTCAAGGCTTTTAAAATATTCAAATTAAATTAATACTTATGATTATTAAATATTTCAGGGCACTCATGTGGTGAAGTAAAAAGCCTTTTGTTAACTGAGCTAAATAAAAACAATTAAAGGTGTAGATCTACGTGTTCCAGCTGCACAGCCTTTTCCAGGATACATATCGAGTCTTCATAAACAATATTAGTAATTAGTGGATCATCAGACAGCGGCTATTATAGCCTCTTAGCATAACTCCACTTAATCTGTTGAAATGAGTGAGTGTTTTATATATATATATAGATTGACAGATAAACTGTGCTCTTATTTGAGTGACAGAACCATTTACATACAAGTGTGTCAGGACTGATCACACACTGTGTGTGGGTAGATGCTGTTCATATAGATGTTGTGCACAAAGAATACATTTATTATATTCTCCTTCCTCATGTTTCTCTCTATCAGGTTCACGTTCCGGGTCCGCCTGGGAGATGAGGAGTTCGCGGAGGGGTCCGGGTGGAACAAGAGGACGGCGAGGGAGGCAGCGGCCCAGTTGGCTTTGGAGGAGCTGATGAGGAGAGGGCCGCTCCCGGAGAGGGTGAGAGAACCACTGACACCACAGAAACAGTGTGTGACCGAGAGAGGGGTCCGGGTCCAACAGGAGGGCGGCGAGGGAGGCAGCGGCCCGGATCGCTCTTCAGGAGCTGCGGAGGAGAGGGAGGCAGCGGCCCGAGAGCGTGAGAGAACGACTGACACCACAGAAACAGTGTGTGAGAGAGAGGGGTCCGGGTCCAACAGGAGGGCGGAGAGGGAGGCAGCGGCCCGGATCGCTCTTCAGGAGCTGCGGAGGAGAGGGAGGCAGCGGCCCAGTTGGCTTTGGAGGAGCTGATGAGGAGAGGGCCGCTGCCGGAGAGGGTGAGAGAACCACTGACACCACAGAAACAGTGTGTGAGAGAGAGGGGTCCGGGTCCAACAGGAGGGCGGCGAGGCAGGCAGCGGCCCGGATCGCTCTTCAGGAGCTGCGGAGGAGAAGGGAGGCAGCGGCCCGAGAGGTGAGAGAACACTGACACCACAGAACAGTGTGTGAGAGAGGGGTCCGGGTCCACAGGAGGGCGGAGTGAGGCAGCGGCCGGATCGCTCTTCAGGAGCTGCGGAGGAAGGGACAGCGGCCCAGGATGAGGGTGAGAGAACCACTGACACCACAGAAACGAGTGTGTGTACGAGAGAGGGTCCGGGTCCAACAGGAGGGCGGCGAGGGACGGCACCAGGTAACCAGTTTGCTTGGAGCTGTGAGTGGCGGGAGGTGAAACATCCGAAAGGCCCGGATCGCTCTTCAGGAGCTGCGGAGGAGAGGGAGGCAGCGGCCCGTAGAGTGTGAGAGAACCACTGACACCACAGAAACAGTGTGATGATAATTGTCAACGGTTCCCTTCAGACGATGTTTTATTCATTAGTGAACCGTCACCAGATATGTAATCTAGTCTCTGATTGAATGACAGCTAGTGAAAAGCATGAGGGTTTAGTGCTAAAACTACTCCGACTAGTAGCCATCAGTGTCTGGGACGGTTTTCCATTGTTATTCCAGGTAAAACAGACGAGACGCACCGCAGTAAACCTGTAGCGACCCGTATGGTTTCTTTCTATAGGAGACGCTTCAGCCGTTTAATACAGAACTGCTTTTATTAACCACACGCTTTTATTCTCTTCTGCTTCATTTTCTGTGTGTCACATGATGTAATCTCGAGTTTCTCTCTGTCCTAGCAGAGAATCAGAGGACGGCCACAGCTGCTGGAGGAGTGCCTTAAGAGGGATGCTCTCTCTGGCCTAGCAGAGACTCAGAGGACGGCCACGGCTGCTGGAGGAGTGCCTTAAGAGGGATGCTCTCTCTGGCCTAGCAGAGAATCAGAGGACGGCCACGGCTGCTGGAAGAGTGCCTTAAGAGGGATGCTCTCTCTGTCCTAGCAGAGACTCAGAGGACGGCCACGGCTGCTGGAGGAGTGCCTTAAGAGGGATGCTCTCTCTGCCTAGCAGAGACTCAGAGGACGGCCACGGCTGCTGGAGGAGTGCCTTAAGAGGGATGCTCTCTCTGCCTAGCAGAGATCAGAGGACGGCCACGGCTGCTGGAAGAGTGCCTTAAGAGGGATGCTCTCTCTGTCCTAGCAGAGACTCAGAGGACGGCCACGGCTGCTGGAGGAGTGCCTTAAGAGGGATGCTCTCTCTGGCCTAGCAGAGACTCAGAGGACGGCCACGGCTGCTGGAGGAGTGCCTTAAGAGGGATGCTCTCTCTGTCCTAGCAGAGATCAGAGGACGGCCACGGCTGCTGGAAGAGTGCCTTAAGAGGGATGCTCTCTCTGTCCTAGCAGAGACTCAGAGGACGGCCACGGCTGCTGGAGGAGTGCCTTAAGAGGGATGCTCTCTCTGGTCCTAGCAGAGACTCAGAGGACGGCCACGGCTGCTGGAGGAGTGCCTTAAGAGGGATGCTCTCTCTGGCCTAGCAGAGAATCAGAGGACGGCCACGGCTGCTGGAAGAGTGCCTTAAGAGGGATGCTCTCTCTGGCCTAGCAGAGACTCAGAGGACGGCCACGGCTGCTGGAGGAGTGCCTTAAGAGGGATGCTCTCTCTGTGCCTAGCAGAGACTCAGAGGACGGCCACGGCTGCTGGAGGAGTGCCTTAAGAGGGATGCTCTCTCTGGTCCTAGCAGAGACTCAGAGGACGGCCACGGCTGCTGGAAGAGTGCCTTAAGAGGGATGCTCTCTCTGTCCTAGCAGAGACTCAGAGGACGGCCACGGCTGCTGGAGGAGTGCCTTAAGAGGGATGCTCTCTCTGGCCTAGCAGAGACTCAGAGGACGGCCACGGCTGCTGGAGGAGTGCCTTAAGAGGGATGCTCTCTCTGTCCTAGCAGAGAATCAGAGGACGGCCACGGCTGCTGGAAGAGTGCCTTAAGAGGGATGCTCTCTCTGTCCTAGCAGAGACTCAGAGGACGGCCACGGCTGCTGGAGGAGTGCCTTAAGAGGGATGCTCTCTCTGTCCTAGCAGAGACTCAGAGGACGGCCACGGCTGCTGGAGGAGTGCCTTAAGAGGGATGCTCTCTCTGGCCTAGCAGAGACTCAGAGGACGGCCACGGCTGCTGGAGGAGTGCCTTAAGAGGGATGCTCTCTCTGGCCTAGCAGAGACTCAGAGGACGGCCACGGCTGCTGGAGGAGTGCCTTAAGAGGGATGCTCTCTCTGGCCTAGCAGAGACTCAGAGGACGGCCACGGCTGCTGGAAGAGTGCCTTAAGAGGGATGCTCTCTCTGTCCTAGCAGAGAATCAGCGGCCGGCTGCTGGAAGAGGCCTTAAAGGATGCTCTCTCTGCTAGAGGAGACAGAGGACGGCCACGGCTCTGAGGGTGCCTAAGAGGCAGGAGACTTTAAATCCTTCATTTTAAATATGCTGTGCTATATCCAGTGTCCCATTGTGTCATATGTCGTTTTCACTGTGCTGTATGTAAAATTAACGTTACCTTGTCAAAAGTCAAAGTAAAAAAAAAGTCTTTATTTGAAAAAATATTATCAGTGCGCATGAAATTCCCAGATTACTGAGTGCCCTGTTACAGTGTTTACTTCCTTTTTATTCACATTCATATATTTTTATTCACATATTCATTAAACAATTGCTTTATTTGTGAAAAATTCCGTAATAGGATTGCAGATTCAAGAAGTTGCGATCTAAAAAGTATAGGGCCTAAGCATGTTTGTTTTAAAGATTTTTTAAAATATTTATTAAATTTATCTAATTGATTAAATATTGATTTATATAAATATAAAGTGTGTATATTTGTGTGTGCGTGTGTATATATATACCCATATCGGTTGACCACTATCTATATATATATATATATATATTATATATATATATATATATATATTTGATCTCCTGCATTGACAGCATTATATGACAACTGAGCTGGGCGATGTTATCAGTGTACTCCAGAGCAGCTATATATAAAATGAAGTAAATGAATAACTTTTGTTCAACAGAAATTAAACATAACTGAACTTAAGCTGGACTGTGACGCTATTTTCTTTTAGAAACAAACTTTGTTGCATTATTTTCCTGTTATCCCTGTAAAGCTGCTTTGAAACGCTGTGTTGTAAAAAGCGCTGTATAAATAATGGGGACTTGACTCTCACACATCTGGACCTCATCTCATTGTGTCCTCACTGTCATGATCACGTGTCACACACACCTGTCAGTCTCTTCTCACGGTCTCTCTGTCTCTCAGGTTCCTCTCTTGGATCATCATGGGCGGCCGCTCCTTCCTCCCCATGACCGGCAGCTCCAAGCGGCAGGCCAGAGAGAGGGCAGCCGAAGCAGTAATTTAGATATACTTTCAAGATGGAAAAATACGGTTTTACGGATACTAGACACGTGACTTTCAAATGAAAGATTGGTATCAAAGAACACACACACAGGTTCCTAACTGATGACCAAGACTTAACCTAGAATACTTTTTAACACTTGATGGCTGCTCTTTTATTACATGAGGACTTTGACCAATAATTAGAACTTTTTTTTCCAGAATTTAGTAGTAGGAAATTACTAGTCATCCAATATTTTATATCAGCTATGCATTCTGTTAATTGGCTAAGCCACGCCCCCTCCACTCACACGGACAAACATTCGGGTACAGGCGCTACGGCAGATGTCACAGGAGGAGACATTTCACAGAAATATTATATATCATCAGTCACCTAAATGGCCTTGACACATTGGAGGGTTTCTTATTGAGAAGGTCGATGAAAAGCTTCAGCTCCAGGCAAAAATGTACAGGTCACAGTGTAAACGTGATAAACTGCATATCGATGCCATCACCGTTTGGTGCTAGAGAATTTACATGAATCATTCAGCACAATATTGCTAACCGAGATATGTTATCTCGGTTATTTACAGATACGTTAATGAAGCTAAGTGACATGTACAATGCAGCTAGAAGCTAACGTTAACTTTTTGTGCTAATAACGGTAGCCTAACGTTACGTTAGAGATGTTAAAGATAACGTTCAAATACGTTGTTGACTTAACTTAGAACAGATGTAGACATTCTTGTTTATTTTATCCACGTTTAGTTGGTGTTGTGGTCTACCGCATAACTTAATCCAGAGCAGACACTTATCTCGGCTGAGATGTGGCTTTTGGGAAAGGGTAAAAAAAAAAAAAAACACCTAGTGTCGGAGTTGCATGCACCATGCACACCGTTTGACCATTTTAAACTTAAAATGACAAGAAAAAACATAAAAACTAGTGAAAACGGACTAACTGCATTGCATTTCAATGGACGTGGAAGCAGAGAATGTCCGAGTGTATTGGTAGCTATGCACACTGTGATTGGCTCATCGCGTTTAGGGGTATGGTTTAGCCATAACTCAATTTTGTGAATTGGTAGAACCATACAGCTGAGTATCATCAGCAGTGAAAGCTAATTCCATGTTTCCTAATGATATCTCCTAATGGTAGCATGTACAGAGTGAACAGCAGCGGTTCCTAGTACTGAGCCTTGTGGTACGCCATACTGAACTTGTGATCGATAAGACATCTCTTCATTTACTGCTACAAACTGATAACGGTCAGATAAGTAAAAATTTAAACCATGCTAGTGCAATTCCACTAATGCCAACATAGTTTTCTAGTCTATTTAAAAGAATGTTGTGGTCGATAGTATCAAATGCAGCACTAACATCGAGTAACACTAAAGCCCCTTTCACACAGAGATTCCGGAAAATACACGGACAATGTGACCCGACATTTGTCCCGGGATTGTTTGATTTCGGTTTATTCACACTGCCAGTGATTTGCTGGGATCTGTGAGTGCGTTCACACATAACCCGTTAATGTCCCGGAAAGCCGCGTGACGTCAGGATGAGACGTGTAACGTACGCGTCGAAAACATGTGCACGCGCGCACCTTTCCACTGAGCTGGTGAACGATCGCAGCTTCAGCGCGGATTGTGAGGAGCTCCTGTCTCTGCTTCATTCCAGTTTGCAGACATTTTTTCGTTCTTTCTTTGTTGATGACGAACACAAACTTTCTTCTAAGAGCAACAGTCGCGCGATGGCACATGCGTCATCACTATGACACACCCCTTACGGCATTGGTTCTGGCTTGTTTACACAGCGCGCGTTCCAGGTCTGAACACGGCAATGTTACTAGCAGTGGCGGATTTAGCAAATTGGGGGCCCAAAGCGAAGGTACGTATGCCAATCCCCTCTTCCCATCTTTAATCTAATCCCATCTTTAAAAGAAAATGAAAAAAAAAAATAAAAAAATTACCGACTGAAAGCTAATCTACGGGAAGTAAAGGTTGGAGAGGAGAAAAAAAAAACCTTCCCCTTTAAACCATGCATACATTTCTTTACTCCAAAATGATGGAAAGCAGAGAACACACAAAGTGTAGTACTACACAAACTAATAGTCATTATGGAACCCAACAGAGAATAAGGTTTCAGATAACACCTGTCTTTGCCAAAATGCCAGGAGAACCAGCACTGTTCATTCTTTTTTTAAGATCAAATCAATCTCAATAACCAGTAAGACAAGTAGTTAGGGTAAACCCACAAACAGCCATATACTTAGCAAATATTGCCAAGATGAATAACTGACTTTATATGAGTAAGTGAGCAGTGATGCCGATAACGCGATACTCTAATTTGACCACTTTTTTCAGTAACGAGTAATCTAACGCATTACTATTTCAAAATCAGTAATCAGATTAAAGTTACTTATCCAAGTCACTGTGCGTTACTATTTTTGTCATTTTCCTTAGTAAAAATATATATTTATTTCTTCTTGCATCTCGGGGTGTGTGCGCGTCGCGACAAGTCACGTTTTCAGCATGAGGTTCACGTCACGTGTACGTACCACGCAGCGACACAAACGTAAACAATGGAGGGAGGAGAGAGATGCGCTTTTTCTAGCTGGAAATACAGTCACTATTTTGAGTTTGTGTCTGTCAGCTAAAGATGGCAACATTAAGGTCCGTTGTGAACTCTGTGCTGGTGGCGACAAAGTGTTATCTACCTACAGAAACACTTAATTGAACTTCGTCGAATTTGAAAAAAAAAAAACACATTTGGAATCGCAGCACCGCACACGCAGTCAAACTTACAGAGCAAGTCACGCCAGGTTATGCGAAGCAGAGAGCAGGGGCCTGTTTCAGAAAGGAGGTTAAGTGAAAACTCTGAGTATGTTAACCCTGAAATGAGGGAAACTCTGGGTTTTCCGTTTCAGAAAGGGAGGTAAGTCAAACCTGAGATGGCAGAGTAAGTCAAGCCTGTTTCTGAAAGAGAGGTAACTTATACTCAGAGTCAGTTACCATGTAACTTACTCTGTGAACCTAACCTGGTCGAGAGCAGGTTTTCTTCAATAAACCCAGAGTTTATTGCGGTCTCCTCCCCTTTTTTAAAGAGGAAGTGGTGTTTAAACACCAACAATAATACTAAAATGTATTTAAACATTCTTTAAGGAATATATATTGTTTGTCCATGGTTTAATTGACTAAATCTGTTTTGCAGCACTTTGCCAAAAAATAAAAGATTTAAAACGTTTGCTAAACTTTTATTTGATTACCACCGTTTTTGATAATATATTTGTATTAAATCATAAAAAAAAAAATCTTAATAAAAAACATTTCATAGAACTCAATTATTTTTTAAACATAATTTAATAAGTTATTAATTATAAAACATAAGATGTTAATCTAATTCATAATCAATTATTGAAATTAGTTGATTAGATATGTTTTATTGAACAAATGTTTAATTTATTTAACTGTCATTTTAACTGATGATAATAATAACCGTAATTTAATAATGCAGTTTATATATTTAATAATTGTTTAATACCATAAACCGTGATATTTTCTGAGACGGTTATCATATTGTGAAACTCTCATACGTTGCAACCCTACATGGGAGAGTCCCCCCCCCCCAACCCTACATGGGAGAGTCCCCCCCCCCCCAACCCTACATGGGAGAGTCCCCCCCCCCAACCCTACATGGGAGAGTCCCCCCCCCCCCCAACCCTACATGGGAGAGTCCCCCCCCCCCCCAACCCTACATGGGAGAGTCCCCCCCCCCCCAACCCACCTACATGGGAGAGTCCCCCCCCCCAACCCTACATGGGAGAGTCCCCCCCCCACACACACACACACACACCCCACCCCTGCTGTTAAACAAGTAACTCAGCAACTTTTACTCACATTTTAAATTATAGCTACTTTTTACTTTTACTTGAGATAGATTTTCAGACTGGTACTTTTACTTGTACTTAAGTAAAAATTTATCAAAGTAATAGTAGCCTACTTTAGGTTTAATATCATTCTTCCAGTTTCACCTCTGATATTATAACAGTAAGTTACTCTAAACTAGTTATTAACAAATGACATCTTCAACAGTGTAATTAGATTAATGTAATAATTACTATCTTTAGAAAGTATTGGTCTACATATTACTAATTACTAAATCCTATCAACCTCAATGACTTAAACAATACAAGGAGAGACAAGAATCTGCACTTTTAATGCTTTCAAATTAACAATATGCAATTGCATGAATTATTCTTGAATTGACCAAAGTGTGTGTAGAGGGAGAAGGTTACATAAAAAATATACCTTTTAAAAATGTATGTTAAATCCACTATTGTTTTATACTGAATTGGTCTATAGTCTATGCAGTAGCCTATTTAATGTAATTAAATCATATTTTATTTTAAATTACAGAAGAATTAAGAGTAATCCCTTTAATTAAATTACAATATTTAGATTACTTGGTAATTAATTACACCCAACACCTCTTTTTGTCTTGCGCTGTTGCCATGGTGACTCATAATATCTGCGCTCCATTGATAATGGCAAGGCAAGGCAAGGCAAGTTTATTTATATAGCACATTTCATACACAATGGTAATTCAAAGTGCTTTACATAGGAGAAAATAAAACAATCAAAACAAATAAGAATAATTAAAATATTTTAGAATAAAAAATAAAATAAAGTACAGTAAAAACAGTCGGACGAACAGTGGCACAGTGCTCATTCAGTAAAGCATAGCTAAACAGAAGTGTTTTGAGTCTGGATTTGAATGTGACTACTGTAGGAGCACATCTGATCTCTTCTGGAAGCTGGTTCCAGCTGCGGTTGGCATAGTAGCTAAAAGCAGACTCTCCTTGCTTAGAGTGAACCCTTGGTATTTCTAACTGATGTGATCCTAATGATCTGAGTGATCTGTTGGGTTTATATTCAGTGAGCATATCTGCAATATATTGAGGTCCTAGCCCATTGAATGATTTATATACCAGTAATAATACTTTAAAATCAATCCTAAATGTAACTGGGAGCCAGTGTAAAGACCTGAGGACTGGTGTGATATGTTCATATTTTCTGGTTCTGCTCAGAATCCTGGCAGCAGCGTTCTGTATGAGCTGCAACTGTCTTATGGTCTTTTTAGGAAGGCCAGTGAGGAGTCCATTACAATAATCCACCCTGCTGGTGATGAAAGCATGCACAAGTTTCTCTAAGTCTTGACTGGAAACAAAGCATCTAATTCTTGCAATATTTTTCAAATGATAGTATGCTGATTTAGTTATTGCTTTGACATGACTACTGAAACTAAGGTCTGACTCTAGAGACACACCAAGATTCCTGACTTGATTTTTAGTTGTTAGACCTCTAGAGTGAAGGTATGCATTCACCTTGAGAACTTCATCTTTGTTTCCAAACGCAATGACTTCAGTTTTGTCTTTGTTTAACTGAAGATAGTTTTGGCACATCCAGCCATTTACTTCATCAATGCATTGGCACAGGGAGTCAATGGGGCTGTAATCGTTAGGCGATAGGGCTAGGTAGAGCTGTGTGTCGTCTGCATAGCTGTGGTAAGAGATTCGGTTCTTTCTCATTATTTGGCTCATTGGGAGCATATACAGGTTGAATAGGAGTGGTGCAAGAATTGAGCCTTGGGGGACTCCGCATGTCATGGATGTCCACTCAGACTTATGGTCTCCTATACTCACATAATAACCTCTCCCTTCTAAGTATGACCTGAACCATTTTAGGACTATCCCAGAAAGCCCCACCCAGTTTTCAAGCCTGTCAATAAGTATGTTGTGATCGACAGTGTCAAATGCAGCACTGAGGTCGAGTAGTACCAGCACTGATAATTTGCCTGTATCAGTATTTAAGCGAATATCATTTATTATCTTTATGAGCGCTGTCTCTGTGCTGTGATGCGATCGGAAACCAGATTGAAAATTGTCAAAGTAACCATTCAAGCTTAAGAATTTGTTCAGCTGATTGAAGACAACTTTTTCAATGATCTTGCCTATAAAAGGTAGATTTGAGATCGGTCTATAATTGCTTAATATGGTCTTTTCAAGATTGCTCTTTTTCAGGAGGGGCTTGACAACTGCAGTTTTTAGGGAGTTTGGAAAACTCCCAGAGAGAAGTGAGGCATTTACCACTTCTAGGAGATCTGCTTCTAAACTGTTTAACACACTTTTGAAAAAAGATGTGGGAAGTGTGTCAAGGGCGCAGGTTGATGTTTTAAGGTGCTGTACGGTTTCTTCCAAAATTTTGCCATCAATTTCTTCGAAAACAGACATAGTAACTACTTTCTCAGGTAGTGGTCGGATCTGTTTGACCCCAGCACAACTCAAGGATGAGCTGATCACCTTTCTGATATTATTGATTTTCTCAGAGATGAAAGAAGCAAACTCACTGCACTTGCTGTCTGAGAGCATTTCACTGGGAATCTGGCTTGGGGGGTTTGTCAGTCTCTCTACAGTAGCAAAAAGAGTGCGTGTGTTGTTTAAGTTGCTGTTTATAATATTTGAGAAGAAAGTCTGTCTAGCTTTGCCTAGTTCCATATTAAAAGCATGGATGCTGTCTTTGTAGATGTTATAATGGACTACAAGTTTTGTCTTCCGCCACATGCGCTCTGCTCTTCTGCATTGTCTTTTCATGTTTTGCACTGCTGTTGAGTTTCTCCAAGGTGCTTTTTGTCTACCACTATTCTTCCTGACTTTCGCAGGAGCAATATCATCAATTACACTTTTAATTTTTGAGTTAAAAGATTCAAGGAGAAAATCAACAGAGTCAGCAGATATGCTTGGTTTTAATGATATAGCCTTCATAAATAGCACACTAGTGTTCTCATTTAAGCATCTCTTCTTGACAGACACAGATCTAGCTTCAATGGCAGGAGAGATCAAAATATCAAAGAAAATACAGAAATGATCAGACAGTGCTACATCCTTAATAACAATCGATGAGATGTTTAGACCCTTACTGATAAGTAGATCTAGAGTGTGTCCACGATTATGTGTGGGTCCATTTACATGCTGAGTCAGATCAAAAGTTTTTAAAACAGTTTTGATTTCTTTTGCCATATTGGTTTCTGCATTATCTATGTGAATGTTAAAATCTCCAGCAATGGCAAAACAGTTAAACTCAGAGGAAATTGTTGATAACAGTTCTGTAAAGTCCTCAGCAAAGGCTGGAGAGTATTTTGGAGGCCTGTAAACAATGATAAGTAAAATACGTGGAGCACCTTTTAACACAATACCCAGATATTCAAAAGATGGGTAATTCCCAAGTGATATTTGCTTACATTGATAGGCATCTTTAAAAAGAGCAGCTAAGCCCCCGCCTCTCTTACCCGCTCTGCAAGCACTCATAAAAGTAAAGTTAGGAGGGGATGTTTCATTGAGGACTGTTGCACTGCAGCTGTCTTCTAGCCAAGTTTCATTTAGAAGCATAAAGTCCAGTTTGTATGTGGTTATTAAGTCGTTGACTAGAAGTGATTTATTTTTAAGTGAGCGGATGTTTAAAAGTGCTAACTTAACAGTCTTACTTTTTGTCCCCACAGCGATCTTAGTTTGGCGTGTAATAGGCACCAGATTAGATGGGTTTGCTGTACGGCTTTTGAAGGCCTTAGATTTTCTATCATGTAGTTGAACAGCAATAGGGAAAGATTCAGGCACACTGGGTTGTTCGCAATAATGGCTTTTTATAGTTGTGGTGCACGCGCTTAACTCAGAGTCAGTCAACTTAGAGTTGATTGAACCAACTCATTTCAGCTGTTCTGTAACCGAAAACTCAGAGTTTCCCATCTCAGGGTAAGTCAACTCAGAGTTCAAGTTTTAACTCAAGAGTTGGTGGAACCTCCTTATTGAAACAGGCCCCAGGTCCCCCACAACCCAAAAAACAAAAGCTGGACTTCTGTGCAAAACACGAAAGTGGGGGAGAGTTAAAGGGTACCTATCATGGAATTTTGAAAATTACCTTTCATGTAGTGTGTAACATAGATCTAAGTGAACCAAAACATCCTGCAAAGTTTTAAATATGAAAGTTCACCGTATACAAAGTTATTGTCTCTCAAAAGTAAGAGTCGACTCTGAGTTGTTGATATGAATCGATAGACGAACGATGCATTTTCTCTAACTTTCGTACGTCACTTGTACAAGTTATTTGAATAAGATACGCCCACTCATTGCATTAGGAGACACCAGGGATCATGTCGACGAGACGCTGCTGTGTTTTGAAGTGCGACGCAAAGCAACTTTTTCATCTGCCAGTGAGGAGCATTTGAAGACAGTGGCTACAGTTCATAACTATACCACAGAAGTATTATAGCCCGAACTTGTTCTGTGTTCGCGTCTTTTTAAGATGATTCAAACCTAAATGCTATAAAGTATGAATTTGCGAGCCGGCTGATACTGAAGGAGGGAGGTTCATACGAGTTTATTTGGATCAGCTTCCTTCTCCGAATCACAATCTGTAAGTTGGCTGTTGCTTTTATGTTTGTATCATGTTCTATAATTATTTTGTGTGTTGTGTACGCACAGGCACAGCGCAGCTTCTAGCACTAACTTAGGTCTTCAATGTCAATTGTATTGAAATATGTGAAGTGTTTGTCGTTGTTAATGGAGTTGTCACAGGCTCTCGAGTGTCAAGCATCACGCATTGAGCTTGACAGTCACTCATTCGGTCTTTTGTCACGCTCTCCGGCCACACATTGTATTCTCACGCTGAAAAACTATTGTAATATATTTAATATGCCGCAGTGGCCAAAACTCACTCACTGTGGAACCGGCAGGATTCAAGCGCGTCTCCTCCAGTGTTGCCAGGTTCGTTTGCTTGCACTGTTTCCGCGGGTTGTTTGTGTAGTGCACGCTGGTTGACGAGATTGTTTTATCCACTGGAACATGATTGTTATTGAGGAAACACCCGGGAATGCTATTTGAATATTTTTGGCCGTGATTGGGTTAGTTTGATGAGCAATTGGGCTGGTTTTGTTGTGCAGACCTGGCAACCCTGGTCTCCTCGGGTGTTGTTCGTCTGGTGTTGTTAGCCAATCAGAAAATAGCACTGTTGTATCTGGGTAAGATCTAGCGCAACAACCAATGACACCCCGTCGGCTGGGTGTCTAACATATCACCACAGATTAGCGTCACGCAAAGGCGGGGTTTGGAAAAATGACTCGCTAAACGATTCATATGGGAGTCGGTGAGCAAATCAGGTAAAAATAAATGCATATTATAAGACAACAAAAGTGTTTTTTGTCATTGCATGCATGTAAAACTGTTGTTGGGGACTCCCAGAACAATATTAGGAACATTTTCAATGCCATAATAGGTACCCTTTAAAGAAGTTTGTCGGTCAGTTTGTTGTGGAGGAAATGCTGCAATTAAACACGGTTGATTCGCCTTCGTTTCATGCATAGACAGTAAAAGCATTTTATATTTTTATTAAAACGAGTTATGTTAAGTGAAGTGAAGAAAGACTATTATTTTCTATTAAAACGAGTATTTATGAGTCAAGAAATAATGTCTTTATCTTATTTTTTATAAAAACAAGTATTTATATTAAGTCAAGTCAAGAAAGACTTTTTTCAGGAAATAGTTTAAGTTCAACTCTAAATGTCAGGAGATAGACTGTTAAAAATACACTTCCAATTAAGTGAGTGTTGGCAAAACCGGTTGTCATTTTTATGTTGGGTGGGGGGGGGGGGGGGGGGTGTCGGCAACTGCTGAATGTAACTAATAAAAGTAACTTGTAAAGTAACTTAGTTACCTTTTCAAAGTAACTGTGGCAACACTGTAAGTGAGTGAGGTTGCAATTGGCATTGCACTTGAGATTGACATTTCAAACATTCTACAAACAAACATTTTTATATGTTTATATATTTTATAATGTAATAATTTCACAGCTAATCTACAAATGAATGCAGAGACAACATAAAGACAGTATATTTTAAATACTTGTTTAATGGCATCTTTTTATGAATGAAGGTCAGTAGACCTATCGCTCATACTAATACAGCTATTGATGTCTGGATAAAAATTATCCCCCGCCACTTAAAAATTAAGACCGCCACTGGTTACTACGGTCCCGGGTCGTGTTTGCGTTCACACAGAAGGCACTCTGGCAATTTGCCGGGTTCAAAGTGCTGTGTGAAAGGGCTTAATAGAGAGATACAACCACGATCGGATAAGAGCAAATCATTTGTGACTCTAATGAGAGCAGTCTCAGCACTATGGTACGGTCTAAATCCGCACTGGAAATTCTCACAGATATTTCTTTCTAGAAAGGAACACAGTTGTGAGGATACTGCTTTTTCTAATATCTTTGACAGAAAAGCCCCCAATACCCAGAGGTACTCACTGCACGTCACTGTGTATGGTAACCACACACTTTTATTCTGTTTTTCTCCACTCACAAGCGCTGCAGTCGTTTTAGTTTAAACCACACCCTCTCGTCTTTTATCTTGTATCCGGTATTGGGGCGTAAATCTATTTAATTACTTCAAGGACACAGCTGTTAACAGCACTTAAATCTTTAGTCACTTTTTTTCATAATTTTCACATTAATCACAGGGGAACAAACAAAGAGCCGAGGCCCCGATCACACAGAGTGGTTTGTCACTTAAAAACATGCAGTGGAACGGGGGGGAAAAACCTACAAAGATTACTGTTATAAACACAAGCCTCGGCTAATAGGAAATGAAGGAGGTGTTGCTGTAATTTATAGTACTATCTTCAGTATTACTCAGTGTTGCATAACGCACCATCACTTCAAAATAATTATATTTGAATCTAGACCTCTATCTGGTGTAAGTGCAAAATTCCATTTAAGATTTGTGCTGGCTACTGTATACAGGCCACCATTGGAATTTACAGACATTCTGAACTCTATTGGAATTAGGTAACATGTGTCAGTATGAACCCACAACCTTAGTTTGCTAATCGTCAGTAAATGCATTAAAGAAACGCGGACGAACTTCAAAATACAAATCATGGACATCCACCCCGACCACCCAGTGTCAGCCCTGTTCTCCGTCGGCCAGAGGACGGGCCAGGAGGTCTCCATTACAGAAGGCCAAACCAGACCTCCACACGCGCCCAGGTAACGTTCACACATCTAGTGAGGAACTCTCTCAACAGCTGCTGTTTCTGTGAGTTTACTACTGTAACCTGTTGATCATCAGTACAGTGAATCTGGAACCTGTAACACTAGTGTTGAGGCTCTCGACTGCATTGTCCAGTCACTCGGGTTTGCTTGTGTTGGCGTGACATGTTTAGCCTCATTGTGCAGAGTGTATATTTTAAATGTAGAAGACATGGTGTATAAATATATGAAATGTAGAGCAGTCTCTCAACCATCTCTCAACTGGTGGGTCGTGGAGTGTGCAGTCTCAGAAACCACAACAAAATGTTTATATTTATTTATTTATTTATTTTCACAACAAACGTAATGGTCCAGTTGCTCATGGCGGCCATGTTGGATTTCCGGTCAGCGAGTGTAGGGATAGACACTTCCGGTTTCACTTTATGCCAAGCAGTGTTGGGGAGTAGTTAACTACAAGTAGCGACGCTACTAACTTAACTACATTTTTCAGTAGCTTGGCAGTAGCTCAGTTGCTTTTTAAACAGTGTAGCTTTTCCAGTAGCTAACTACTTTTTGCAGCAAGTAGCGGTGTCGCGCGAGCTAAAGCTACATTGCGTTTTGTCGAGCCTGCGCGAATCAGGCAATCAGCGCGATGCAAGGATATTTTTCTTCTTGTTAGATTACAAACTAATTTTTTGCCATTGTTTAATCACGCATCTTGCGGCTAACGGTTCACTGACGTACAGAAGTGGGTTGACAGTTAAACAGGGAGCGCGCAGCTCTTAAAGGGGCCACACCTTATTTCCACTCGTTACAGTAGGTGGACCGCTCGAGTGCAGTGGGCTGTGAGAAAGTGAAAATGGAACTTGTGAGCAGCAAAAGTGCTGTTTGGCAGTACTTTGTCAAAAGAAGGCAATTCAAGTCGAGCTACATGTTCAATTTGCAATGCCGATTTGTCTCATGGTGGCAAGGACTCTAAACAATAGGCTACACAACATCGCTGCTGTTAAAATGCATAATGTTGCTTATTCTTTTTCTTTTTTTTTTACATTTATAAGTAAAAGTAGTGTTTATTATTTACAGTAATAAAAAAAATAAAAAATCCACTTTGTTTACTTCATTAATGTGTTTACGGTGTTAATGGACTGATGATGAGAGTAGGATTCGGTATCGGATTCGGCAGAATCTTAACCAGTGTATTTGGCCGAACCCCACAAATCTGGATTCGGTGCATCCCTAGCCAAAATGCAACCATCTCACAATCTGTAGTTTTGAGAAAATGTTCTATGCAATTTACGTTGGATGTATATTTTGTTCTTGCAACGTTGTATTTGTTGCAATTTGCACTTTTGACAAACAGTCTGATATATTTGAGTGTTGTGTGTAATAAAACAATACTCTTTGAAATCAATTGTATTGCATTGTTTTAAACTAAATATTTTACTTAAAACATTCCTCAGACACTTATTCAGTTATTTATAATACGTTGTTCAAAAAAAGCAAAAGTAGTTTCAATGTAGCTAGCTACTTTCTGATAGTAACTTGTAGTGTAGCTAACTACTTTTCGAAAAGGGTAGCTTGACTGTAGTTTAACTACTTTAACTTACGAGTAACTCTGTCAAACTACAGTTTCAGAGTAGCTTCCCCAACACTGACGCCAAGCGGTGTTTGTGTAGAAGCTTTAAATGGGCTTTGTTCATGTTGTGCACAAATAATAAATATTATATTATATTCTCCCTGTTAGGTTCAGAGGTCTGGGTCGGACAGGAGTTACTGGAGGGATCGAAAAGTATGACGGGAAAGTGTTCTCACGAACAACAGAAAATTCCGTGTTCAATGGGTAAAAAGTTCAAATGCAATATCTTGAAAAAGGTATGTTTCTTTTTTTTGCCCAGTTTAGGCCATTTACTAGCCCTCATGTTGTTTAAACCTGCATGAGGAATGTATATTGTACGCTTGGAGTCTTTTTGAAAATATAAATAAATAAACAAATCTAAAAGACACTTTAATGCAACTCTGCAAACTGGCAGCTTTAAAGTTTGCGTTCCCAGACTTACATTCAGCCTCAGCTTTAATCAGTGATCAGAACTAATTTATCTTATTCTGGAGATGATTGGTTTTATTCTACAGAAAGAAAGAAAAAGGTAAACCTTTGTGTCATAAGAACACAATATATACACCATTTTATTAATATGTCCTTGTGTTCACTTCAAACAAACTCTGATCCTTCAGAAACACTGCCAAGAAGCTGAAGAAACCTTTATTATATCACAGCTGAAAAAGGCTGTGCTGCTTCATGAAGTGTGGAAACTGCCATACAGCTTCAGTTTTCGGGATTCACTGATTAACTAACATCTTTTGAAACATTATAAATGCTGAAAAAGATCCATTTCTTTTCTGTGTCTTAAATAATCTGAGGTCAAACTTTCCTTCATGTAGATTGTTAGCTGGACAAAAACTCCAAATGGGTAAGAGACTCAAAATGTTTTTTTGTCAAAAGTTTCTCCCATAATGAGCAAAACAGAGACCCAAACTGATTTTAAAAAAAGCAAACGGCTCAGAAGAGACTGGAGCTGACAGGAGGAAACATTATATTACCATACCGCAGGAGGAAAATGACAGAGATAGAGAGCGATCTGAGTGTCAGACAGACACTGATTCTCCACAAGAGCTTTTTAAAGCTTCTGTCCTCCATTACAGCTGTGATCAATGAGTCTTCCAGCATTCTGATTGGTGGAGGAGGACGAGTGGGAGGAGCCTAGAGTAATCACCCTGTGAGTGAGTAATCAGCTCCTTTACTCCTCATCTCTCTCTGAATTAAAGTTTTCAGGTTAAAGTGCTCTTTTGTTGGGTATCAAACTTGTATTTACAGAAGAAAAAGATTTGGGGCCGTATTCACAAAGAATTTTAAGGCTAAAAGTAGCTCCTAACTGGCGAATTTAGGAACAACTCCTAAAAATAATGGCCGTGTCACTCCTAACTTTAGGACTCCTAATTTTTTTCACTAAGAGTAATTCAGACGAGACCACTTTGGCAAGTTTACTTGAGTTTATTGAACACAATTTATCTTTGGCGGTATGGTTCCTTATGGGGGTTCTTGCTCCGTAATTAATGACATACGTAGCTTTAGCATTAACCCATCGGAACCATCGGCTTGGCAATATACAGATGATTAAGACATTTAGTAATGTCTTTAAGCCGTGGTTTAAATGTATCAGTGAGGTCCGGGACGTCTACGTCGTAGCTTGCTACGAGGGAGGGTGAGTTTCTCGTGGTGTCCGTGACTCTAGGACTTGGAAGCCTTGATGATCTGAAACAAAGAAGACAACAGCCAAAACGTGCACAGAAAAATGCTTGATACTTAGTAGTCAGGGTGGGGGGGGGGGGGGGGGGGGGGGGGGGACCACTTTGGCAAGTTTACTTGAGTTTATTGAACACAATTTATCTTTGGCGGTATGGTTCCTTATGGGGGTTCTTGCTCCGTAATTAATGACATACGTAGCTTTAGCATTAACCCCCCCAACATGAGGAGGTATAACAGCTCGAAGAAGAACCCCCCCCCCCCCCAACTATATCTGTGTTCCGATCCTGCAAAGAGAGAAGACAATTATTGAAGTATATGCTAATGGCTGGTAGAGGGGTATTCTCCCCTCAGGAAGGGGGAAGAATAGCAGGCCCCTCTTTTAGTTTAAGCAGCGAGGGGTGTTCGTCCCTCGCTGAGGGATTGAACAGCAGGCCCCTGCATGTATGGGAGCGAGAGGGGTGTTCTCTCCAGCGGGAGAAGGACAGCAGATCCCCTTAAATATATTTTTTATTATTATTATTATTATTTATTTATTACTGGGGTGATCATCCCTCGCTGAGGGTTAGACCAGCAGGCCCCTGTATGTATAGCAGCAAGAGGGGTGTTCTCTCCAGCGGGAGAAGAACAGCAGATCCCCTTAAATTTATTCATTGTTTTATTTATTTATTATTTATTTATTTATTTATTTATTTTAATATTATTGGGGTGATCATCCCTGAGGGATAGACCAGCAGGCCCCTGTATGTATAGCAGCAAGAGGGGTGTTCTCTCCAGCGGGAGAAGAACGGCAGGTCCTCTTTAGAGAGAAAAAAAAAAAAATATATATATATATATATATAATATATATATTTTTTTTTTATTAATTTTGGAAGGATCCGCTTAAAGCTTTTTGGGCTAATATTAAATCCTGAGATCTAGGCCTAATGTAACGTTGGTACGCTGATGATGACCACCGACCCATGGCTTTTAGCATGGGTATGGAGACTGTTGAAGCTGCGGTGGTGGCCGCGCCTATGCGAAATGAATGGCTGGTGTAAAGCGCGGGGTCCATGCCGCACTGAATGCATACGGTACGGAGACGTGAAGCGAACCAATACTTCGACATAGCTTCTCCCTTCTCTGTGATGAAGAGGGGTTCTGTGAGATCGGATTTGCTGCGTGAGCTTAAAAGCCGGTTCATGGCTGAGAGGGGACAAAACCCGTCGTTGGTTCTAGAAATGTTGATTGTGGTTCCTTTATCATCTCTATCTGATTTAGAATGTTTCAGGTATAAGGAAAAGTAATCGGCGTGAAATGATACGTCTTTAAATGAGAGATCGTGTGAGGGGTCGAATTTTTTTGGTTGATGGTGAATTCTCCTCCTCTGAGGAATCCGTAAAAGGCGGTGAGGAATACTGCTTCTAGGAGAGAGTTTGCGTGCGTATTAAAAAGCCCTGATCTTAGTTGATTTACCATTGCGTGTACCTGGGAGAGGGACAGCGGCAATCGTTTGTCTGGAGCTGCGGGGTTTTCTTTAAGACCGTTGAGAAGGAGGTGTATAGAAGGATTTTGTAACAGGCTTTGAGAGGATGGATCTAAACATCTAATGTGAAATTGGATGCCTGAAATCATAATCTTGATGGTGGAAGGCTGAAGCTTCCTGGAATCGAAACAGTGCATAATAAAAGCGCATATGATGGAGATGTTTGCTGGAATTTCAGGCACAGAGAACGCGTTACAGAAATTTGAAAAAGACAACCACGCTGAGTCGTATGTTTTAAGTGTCGTTTTTTGCTAGCCCTGATCTCATGTGATGAGCGGCTGATTTGAGATATTTTTGTAAGGCATTTAATCTAGGACTGTTTGGCTGAAGTCCGGGCAGCCCAGTGGTGATGAAGCCGCTCCCGGGCACAGGCGTCTGAATTCCTGAAAATTAAAACCGAGACAGAGAGTCAGCTATTTTATTATCCAGCCCGGGAATGTGAGTGGCTTTGATGGTAAAATTGTTCATGACCGAGATCCAGGTTAGTCGCCTAATGAAACGGTTAATAAACGGCACCGAGGAACGACCTTTGTTAATAATGTTTACCGTAGCTTCGTTGTCGCAAAAAACGAGAATATTTTTCCTGGTCCATTTATCTGCCCATAACAAGCTAGCCATCACTATAGGATATAATTCCATGAGTGCTGTTGATTGGATTGAGGGAGCTAGTTCCTGAAGTTCTTTTGGCCATCTTTCTGCGAACCATAGATGATTAAATATCCCTCCGAACCCTACGGAAGGAGCTGCGTCGGTGAATAAATTTAGTTTGACTGAGGTCTCTATATTTTCTTCGTAGAAGAACGAAATGCCGTTCCAGTTATCGCATAGTTGTGACCAGAATATTAAATCTGACCTGCAGCCCTCATCTAGCGTGACTATGTCGTGCATTTTCTCGACCGTTTTTGAAAGGTCCAAGAGTCTGGAAATAAAGGAACGACCTTGGGGAATGATCCTCATCGCGAAATTGAGATGCCCCAGCTGAGAAAGAATATCCCTTTTTGTTAGGGTGGTTAATAGAGAATACGATTTAATAAAACCTCTAATCCTTACTAGTTTATCTAGCGGGAGAGATGTTTGCATTTTGATAGAATCTAACGTAATTCCCAAGAAATCAAGGACGCGAGAAGGACCTTTTGTTTTTTCTTCTGCTAGGGGGATACCGAATTTATTAAATGCTTTAACCAGGAAATTTATGCTGCGCGATGGGTTAGCGTCCGGAAAGTCGATGAGCAAAAAATCATCCAACAGATGGAGAACGAATGGCAGTTTAAAATTATTAAGTAGGACCCAGCAAGTGCTTCGGACAAAGTATCGAAAATTTTAGGGCTGCTTTTACACCCGAACGTGAGTCTGACTGAAAAATAACATTTGTTTCGCCAACTAACGCCGAAAAGATGCCACTGGGACGGGTGTAAGGGCATTATTTTGAATGCGTCTGTGATATCCGCTTTACTGAGCCACGCTCCTCTGCCGGCTAATTTAATAAGTTTAATCGCGTTGTCCACGGTGGAATAACACAGGGAAAAAGGTTCTGAGGGAATTAAACTGTTGATGCTTGGGACCCCTTCGGTGGAGTGGGGAGCGGATAAATCGATGATTAGACGTTTTTTCCCAGAGTATTTCCTGACTGCAATTCCTAAAGGGTTAATACGGAAAAGTTTGAAAGGAGGTTGATCGAAAGGTCCGATCATATATCCCTTTTCGATTTCTTTCCCCAGCAGTTCGTCTACGGCCTGCGGGTCTTTAATAGCCGACTGAAGGTTTTGGCAGGTGAAGGAATGTGTGGGCAGATAGGAAAGACCAGCTAGAAAACCGTGCATGAGCCCTAAAATAAGGTAAGATACGAGACAGCGGTTTGGATGCTTTGACAGAGCTTCCCCTAGCTCTTTGGTGTTCACCGGGGAGTTTATTTCTTTTTTTGGAATTTTGCACGGCGTGGACATGAAAACTTCGGGTGACTGTTCCCGCAATAGCTGCAAGCATGAAAGAATTTACAATTATTACGAGTACAGACATTCTCATTGAAATTAAAACAAAGTGGAGTTTGTCTTTCAGGCTTCACCTGTTCAGGTGCCGAGGCGCTGGTGTCATGAGTTGAAGCAGTCTTAGGGCAGAGAGATGCGGTGTGGGAAAACGAGCCGCAAAGTGAGCATGACAGTGCTCGGTGGCCTGTAAAGTGCCTGCTAATGAGAGCGAGATCGACTACGGACCAGTCCAGTCGCTGATTAAAGCATTGTATGTACATTGCTGCTTTAGATGAAAATGATTTGTGATATTCGTAAAAAAGTGTCCCTCCGTAAGACATGGCGAGATCCGATATAATAGCTAGATAAGTGTCTAGTTCCTTTCTTCTTTCTGGATACGCTTCACAGATGATATCTCTGAACACGCCGAAAGCAACGTTAAACTCGGCCATGGTTAAACTCTTGGTGAGTCTTAGGTCACTATCTTTTAGAACGACTGATACGTCCCCACAATCCACAATCCTTCGTTCGTTAGTTTCTGCACATAACAAAATTTTCACTAGGTTGATGTCGTTACCTGACAGAATTTGAGCGCGCAGGTGAGGAGAGATAGCAGCTGCTGGGGGAAAGAAAGGAGCACCTGTGGAAGCTGCTGGTAACGCTTCCCGAGAGGAAGATTAGCCGCTGGGTCGGTAGTGAAGGCGCGATCTGGAGCCGAGCTGGAAGTCTGCCCTTCTAGGATCGCCAGATGTGCGGAAGCTGAGCGTTGTGATTCCAGCGTTGGATCCTGTTGTCCATGCTGGAGAGGGATCCTTGGATTGAAAGGAGTGCTGAGAAGATCCTGTCATCTCCTTGCTCTGCTGGCGCCTGGGAGGGGTGAGATGATTTAGCCTTTTTTGCAGTTAGATTCGTCTGGTCAGTGGAAGTATTCCTTCTTTTCTCGGGGGCTTTACGGCCGGTGGCTCGGGGGAGAGACGGCGCTTCGTTGGTAGAAATGGGCTGCGGGTCTTGGACTTCTTGTAAAAAATCCCAGAGCTGATCGTGACTCAAATTCGGAGGAGCTTGTATGTTGAGGGAGTACAGGGTGGACAGGATCCTATCTTTGGGCCAGTCATTAAGAGAGGGATTCCTTGCTGCTATCCTAGAACTGCGCCTCACTAACTGAGCTGGATCGAGGTCCTCGGTAAGACAATCCTGACTCTCGTCCGGAGAATCATCAGATATTTGTCCTGGGGTGACTGAAGTATCCATCGCCAGGAACCAGCAGGTAAGAAGTGATAGAAATATCGTTGAGTTAAATTTCATGCTGAGGTTAGCTGTAAAGCAGGTGCTTGCGAGCAGTTTAAGCATACATCCCAGGCGGAAGTGCAGCGTATATATATACTTCCGGTCTAATAGGAGAACGGTAGTGGTTGGAGCGATTTGACAGCTGACCGCGTCAGCTGATCGCAGCCGATGCCTACGTGGCCTGTCTGAACTAACGCTGTGCTCGATTTCACGAAGCATTTTAGCCCTAAAAGTAGCACCTAAGTCTGGGACAGCTTAAAAGAAGTCGAGAGGACTCCTAACTCACTAAGACCTATTCACAAAGGATTGTAGCGCACGCCACCGCCTCTCGCAGTCGTCCGGGGTCCACGACACAAGCGGGAATGCTGCATTGATCTGCAAACAAATCCTCTTGCTTGATATCCCAGTGCCGAATTTCACATTTGTCTTTTTTTTTTCAGCACCAACTGAGACAGCAGCATTAATGGTGTGTTCACACCGAACGCGAATTTAATTATTTGCGCGAGTAGATTACATACAAAGTCAATGCAAAGACACGAATAGACGCATCATTCGCGCCGGGCGTTGCGAATGACGTGAATTGGGCGACGCGTTTGCCGCGAATGTCTTCCAAGCAAGTTAAGAAAAATTTGAACTCGAGCGAATGTTCAAGCGTCTAACTAGATGCGATAGATGCGTATTTGATGCTCTATTCGCGTTCGGTGTGAACACATCATAACTGATCCTGCGTTATGGGCTTTCTTTTCCGTTTTGGCGAGTTCATAATCCACCGTCATTCAACTATTACATTACTTCAATAGGAGCAACATTTCCTTGCTTTAAGTAGTCTATTTAGGCTAATAGGATGTCAATTAAAGTGTTAATGCAAGTGTCGTTTTTCATTATTATGCAAGTGGCGGTTTTCATTATTAGGCTACCTTGATTTAATTTAATTTAATTCACGACTTTTTTTCTCTCTCTCTGCCTTTTTAGAATTACACTTCACTGGGGCATGCACAAACATGTTATTATATATGCATTTCGATGACATAACATATTATTTTGTGTAGGACACAGACATATTTAGATGTCGTAATTCCATGATTTGTTGCGTCTGTGTTATGTTCCGCATGATGGCCCTGTCATCTAACAACCAATCACTGTGATCATTGCGAGGAAGCTCGTGCATGAGAAATTACGTCATCCATAGCAACGAAGACTCACTCTTAGTTTAGGAGTTGTCATTTTTCCTTACTAAGAGTAGGTCTGAAAGGCGTTGTGAATAACTTTTAAGAGAAAACTCCTAGCTAAAATATTTTAGTGTGATTTAGGAGTACTCCTAGTGGTAAGATAAAATTCTTTGTGAATACGGCCCCTGAGGCACTTCTGGTTTAAAAGCCTTTATTCAAACATGTATCACTCTAGAAACATTAAAAGTAACTACAACATTTTAGAAATGTTTCTAGATTGAGCCTTAATATTATTAATCCATCATTGTCATTAGGATACGTACCAAAAACTGTTAAGCTGGCTGATATTAGAACCTCTTATTAAAAAAAACACAACTTGATCCTAGAGAATTAATTACAGACTGATCTGGAATCTGCCGTTAGAGTTAGGGTTAGAAATAAATGATATCTGCGAGGCTTTCCAGTCAGGATTTACACCGTATCACAGTACTGAGTACAGTACAAATATAAATGATTTGCTCTTATCCGATCGTGCTGGTATCTCTCTTTTATTATAGTTACTGGATCTTAGTGCTGCATTTGATACTATTGACAACAACATTCTTTTGAATAGACTCACAAATTACGTTGGCATTAGTGTAATTGCACTAGTGTAACAGGTTAAAGAAAGAGAAATATTATTGCAACCTTTCATTTTCTGTTTTGTGAGTTTGTTCCACCAAAATCTGGTATTGTTCTGTTATTTCATGGTAGCTTATCGGTATTGGGAGAGTTATTTGTTGTGTACGTGCACCCTCTATTGGATATCAAATCAAATCAACTTTATTTATATAGCACCACTAAAAACAATAATTGTTGACCAAGGTGCTGTACACTATGTCGAACATCGTCAGCATTTAACACCATGTACAACAAAAAACAGGACAGAACACAGAACAGACCAGACACCGGACAAATCAGTTGCAATTATAAGCCAAAGAGAAATGATAGGTTTTGAGTTTTGCTTTAAACTCATGCAGTGTAGCGGCAGTTCTAATAAAAACAGGGAGGCTGTTCCAAAGTTTTGGTGCAGCAATGGCAAAAGCTCAATCTCCTCTTGTTTTCAATCTAGCCCGAGGAACCTTTAACAGTCTCTGGTTGGATGACCTAAGAGACCTTCCAGGATTGTGAATGGATACTAATTCAGAGATGTAAACAGGAGCCAGACCATTCATAGATTTAAAAACCAGCATTAAGACTTTAAAATCAATTCTGTAACGGATTGGCAGCCAATGCAGAGATTTCAGAACTGGGGTAATGTGCTCTCGTTCACGTACACCGGTAAGGAGCCTACCAGCTGCCTTCTGCACCATTTGCAGACGGTTGAGAGTTGCTTGGTTAATGCCCAAGTACAGAGAATTACAGTAGTCGAGTCTTGTCGAGATAAAAGCATGGATTACCCTTTCAAAGTCCTTAAAAGAAAGAAATGGGTTCACTTTAGCTAGGACTCTGAGATGAAAAAAACACTGGATTTGACTACCGTATTAATCTGTTTATCAAATTTGAGAGCACTATCGAAAACCATGCCCAAATTCTTCACTGATGGTTTCAGACATGGAGACAAAAGGCCAAAATTTAAGCAGAGGGAGCTAGTGGCTTCTGATGGTTCAAAAACTATAACCTCAGTTTTACCTTCATTTAGGTGAAGAAAATGTAGCGACATCCAGGCTTTTACCTCCGCTATACAAGCCATCAGAGTATCTATACCCATGTTATTTGATCCCAAGGGCAAATATATTTGGGTATCGTCAGCATAACTATGAAAGGAGATGCCATGTTTCCTAAAAATCGACCCCAAGGGGAGCATATACAGGCAGAATAAAATCAGAGCAAGAATAGAACCTTGAGGGACCCCACATGTAAGAGGCGCTGCAAACTGAAGTAAACCATTTAAGGGCACTTCTCTGAATGCCCACCCAGTGTTCCAAACGTGAGATGAGGACAGAGTGATCAATAGTGTCAAACGCCGCACTCAGATCTAACAGCACTAACACAGCGGACTTACCAGAATCAAGGGTTAGTAAAATGTCATTTAAAACTTTAACCAATGCTGTTTCTGTAGAATGTTTTTTCTTAAAACCTGATTGGAACACCTCAAAAATCTTATTTTCATACAGAAAGCTCTGTAGTTGGTGAAACACTATTTTCTCTAAAATTTGATATAAAGGAAAGATTTGAGACTGGCCTAAAATTTGTCAGACCTGTCGGGTCTAAATTTGGCTTTTTGAGATGTGGATGGACAATGGCATGTTTCATGTCATCTGGTACCGTTGCTGTTTCAAGGCAGCTGTTCATAATCTCTTGAACAACAGGTCCAATCACCTCAAAAATTTGTTTAAAAAACCATGGGGGAAGAATGTCATAGGTGGATCCTGAAGTTTTGAGCTTGCCTACAATATCTTGTAAAGCATGTTTACAGGCTCAAAATGACTCAGGGTACTAGTGCAAAGTGGCGGGGCAGAAAAGTCAAGAGATACAGTGGGAATATTTAGCCTGATATTACTTATCTTATTCACAATTTTTTTTAGGAATGTGTCACATATAGCCCGAGACTCTGTGTGAAAGCGACCAACAGAGGGGTTAACAGCAGCATTTATGGTGGAAAAAAGAGCTCTTGGATTGTGATTATGTTTTTCAATCAGATCTGAGAAATAGTTAAACTTTGCTTTTTTAACCACATTTTGATATTGTATCAAATTGTCCCTTAATATTTCATAAGAGACTTGCAGCTTGTCTTTTTTCCACCTTCTTTCGGCCCTTCTGCAGACCTGATGAAGAGCACGGGTATCATCACTGAGCCAAGGCTCAGACTTTGGTTTGTGTTGTTTGGCTTTTATGGGCGCCAAAGAGTTTAAAATATTAGCTGAGACGGAATTGAACTGATTAAAAAAATCTGCGCCACTCCAATTATCACAAAATAAATCAGATGATTGAGACACCTCCTTAAAAACAGTTCAGTACAAGTAGTCTGTGTGATTTTACGAGACCATCGAACAGCCTTAGTGGGTCTTGTAATATTAAAACAAGTGGGAATTTTGAAAGTAATAGGCTTGTGATCAGAGATAACATGGTCATCTATTGCAAGGTCGCACACTGTCAGGCCACGTGTAAGCACCAAATCAAGCGTGTGGCCCTGGATATGAGTAGGAACATTCACAAGCTGTACCAAATCAAAAGAATCAATAAGGCTCAAAAATTCTTTGGCTAGATTAGCTGGGCAACACACATATGTTAAAATCCCCAAGTATTAGCAGTCTATCAAAATTGGGAATAATTCCCCCTAAAAAGTCTGAGAACTCATTGATAAAGTCTTTGTGAGGTTTTGGTGGACGATAAATGACTGAGATCGCCACTGGATTATCCAATTCCAAGACGAATGATTGAAATTCAAAACTCGCATAGACATCATTCGCTAGCATCCGACAGCAGTAGTTCTGTTTAAAAATAGAAGCCAGTCCTCCCCTCGGCCCGCCGAACGAGGGGAGTTTAAAACTTTACAATCAGTTGGTACCAATTCAGAAAAGGGGCTCCTGTACCCTGGAGTAAGCCAAGTGTCCGTGATAAACAGAAAGTCTAGGCTGTGTGAAGTAAAATAGTCATTGAGGGTAACCGTCTTGTTAACCACTGACCTGGCATTGATCAACGACATCCTGATCTGTCGCGATTCGACGGTCCGCTGTGTAGCTCGGCATAGCGTAAGGAGGTGACCGGCACAAACGCCGCCTCGGCGCAGAAGGGGTGAGCGAGTCTTTGGAGGTTGATCCTGCGGATCACCTATAATCAGTTTATTCCACACATGCAGTCGCTTCATTGAACGCCCCACAACAAAGCGGCCACACCCTGCCACGTAGGCGCGAAGGCCAGCACGAAGCGGGAAATCTGATTCAGACCTCAGGAGAAGCTTGAACTTGACCACAAAACCTCAGCGCTTTCCTCGTCTTTTGCGGCGCTTCCATCCCGGCAAAGGACCATGCAGGCATCGTAAATAGTCAGGTATAGTCACCAAAGTAGAGGTAAACTGAGTACCACACTGGACATCATGGAATAGCTCATCAGTGATGTCTTTAATATCAAGCAGCGTTTGACGATCATGTTAAAAGTGATGAAACATTTTGTAAAATAGCAAACATAAAACACATTAAAACAAAGAGACGGGCAAATATAACAGGCAACGGACGGCAGGCCATACACACCGGCGCCATCTCTCATCTTTATATCCACACATATTACATCCACACAGTCTAGAGGCTAGAGTGGTGGCTATATACTGAATTTTGGCGTTCTTGTCTCAGTCTGCATTCTATTTGACTGAGAGAGGTACGTATGTACATCAGTGCCATGTAAACTTGATGTTTACCTGTTGTAACTTTAGTTTTAGTGCACATGGTAATTTGTACGTGTATTTTATGATGAGTGCACATACATTTATTTGAGATGAGTTGAGAACTTTTCTGTTTTGAGAGCATAAGAAATGGCTAACATAGCTAACCTCGTGTTTTGTATTGCTGTATGCTAGCACTCGCTATTCTATCCTCTTTTAATGTAGCCCACATGTTTCAGTTGTCCTTTTTCTTATGTTAGGCTGATTCTGATGGATAGAATCCTGATCTTTTGCTCTCTTTGAAATTTAACAGTTGAGCCAAATAAAGTGCCTTGAGGAAAGTCAGTGTCCTGTCATCAGTGCACCAGAACACAACGCAGTAGTCGGCGAAGTGCAGACGGCGCCGGCGACATTGGTGCCGTGACCCGGATATTTCCGCTTCAGATCATCACCAGGGTGATCGCCGGTGGTTGCTGTGACGAGTAGGAACTTCTTTGGGACGTTGACAAGTATATGGGCTAATGTTAATGTGTAAATTAACAAATTCTTAAGCTTGAATGGTTACTTTGACAATTTTCAATCTGGTTTCCGATCGCATCACAGCACAGAGACAGCGCTCATAAAGATAATAAACGATATTCGCTTAAATACTGATACAGGCAAATTATCAGTGCTGGTACTACTCGACCTCAGTGCTGCATTTGACACTGTCGATCACAACATACTTATTGACAGGCTGGAAAACTGGGTGGGGCTTTCTGGGATAGTCCTAAAATGGTTCAGGTCTTACTTAGAAGGGAGAGGTTATTATGTGAGTATAGGAGACCATAAGTCTGAGTGGACATCCATGATATGCGGAGTCCCCCAGGGCTCAATTCTTGCGCCACTCCTATTCAACCTGTATATGCTCCCAATGAGCCAAATAATGAGAAAGAACCGAATCTCTTACCACAGCTATGCAGACGACACACAGCTCTACTTAGCCCTATCGCCTAACGATTACAGCCCCATTGACTCCCTGTGCCAATGCATTGATGAAGTAAATGGTTGGATGTGCCAAAACTTTCTTCAGTTAAACAAAGACAAAACTGAAGTCATTGCGTTTGGAAACAAAGATGAAGTTCTCAAGGTGAATGCATACCTTCACTCTAGAGGTCTAACAACTAAAAATCAAGTCAGGAATCTTGGTGTGTCTCTAGAGTCAGACCTTAGTTTCAGTAGTCATGTCAAAGCAATAACTAAATCAGCATACTATCATTTGAAAAATATTGCAAGAATTAGATGCTTTGTTTCCAGTCAAGACTTAGAGAAACTTGTGCATGCTTTCATCACCAGCAGGGTGGATTATTGTAATGGACTCCTCACTGGCCTTCCTAAAAAGACCATAAGACAGTTGCAGCTCATACAGAACGCTGCTGCCAGGATTCTGAGCAGAACCAGAAAATATGAACATATCACACCAGTCCTCAGGTCTTTACACTGGCTCCCAGTTACATTTAGGATTGATTTTAAAGTATTATTACTGGTATATAAATCATTCAATGGGCTAGGACCTCAATATATTGCAGATATGCTCACTGAATATAAACCCAACAGATCACTCAGATCATTAGGATCACATCAGTTAGAAATACCAAGGGTTCACTCTAAGCAAGGAGAGTCTGCTTTTAGCTACTATGCCAACCGCAGCTGGAACCAGCTTCCAGAAGAGATCAGATGTGCTCCTACAGTAGTCACATTCAAATCCAGACTCAAAACAATTCTGTTTAGCTATGCATTTACTGAATGAGCACTGTGCCACTGTTCGTCCGACTGTTTTTACTGTACTTTATTTTATTTTTTATTCTAAACTGTTTTAATTATTCTTATTTGTTTTGATTATTTTATTTTTCTCCTATGTAAAGCACTTTGAATTACCATTGTGTATGAAATGTGCTATATAAATAAACTTGCCTTGCCTTGCCTTGCCTAAATTGTAACTCTTAATTGCCTATATCTCGACTAGTATCATTTTATGTTGTGATTTGCATACCATATTTGCATGCGCTAGTAATTCCCAAGACAATTGTTCAACTCTATTAACAAACTCCTTAAATGTAACAGTTATTCAACTGCTCCAGCTTCGTCTCACCTCTGTAATAGGTTTCTTCATTTTTTTAGCTCAAAGATTGAAAACCTCCGTAAATGTATCATTTCTACTCTTCCTTCACCTTCTTCTCTCACAATCACTCCTGAATTTTCTGGTACCCCCCTATCAAATTTTTCCATATTGGACCTTCATTCTCTTTGTAATGAGGTTTCAAAAATGAAAGCTGCCACTTCCATAGTTGATCCTGTACCAACTTGTCTGTTCCAATCATGTTTTGCTAGTTTATGTCCTATTGTACTGAATATTATAAATGATTCTCTGTGCACTGGTGTGGTGCCAACAACACTTAAAACTGCTGCTTTGACTCCTGTACCAAAAAAAAAAAGACACAAACGTTGACAATCTAAATAATTTCCGCCCCATTTCTAATCTTCCTTTTCTTGCCAAAATTTTAGAGCGAATTGTTGCTATTCAATTGCACTCCCATCTAGCTGCAAATAATCTCTATGAGCCCCTTCAATCAGGATTCCGTAAACTACACAGCACTGAGACAGCATTAGTTAAGGTTACTAATGACTTGTTAATCGCTTCTGATTCCGGCAGTCTCTCTATTTTTATTCTTCTTGATCTTAGTGCCGCTTTCGACACTGTTGATCATAATATTTTACTTGCTCGGTTAGAATCTGTTTTTGGTGTTTCTGATACTGCACTAAGCTGGTTTAAGTCCTATCTTTCTGATAGAAAGCAGTTTGTTGCTATGGGTGGTTTCAGGTCTGCTATTGGTTTAGTGCATTCTGGTGTCCCTCAAGGTTCTATCCTGGGCCCTATACTTTTTAACATATACGTTTATCCTCTTGGCCAACTTTTAAAATCACTTGGACTCAGTTTTCACTTTTATGCAGATGACACCCAGGTTTATATACATTCAAAACCTGATGTAGATGTGGCTGTGTCTCATCTTTCTTTTTGTATTTCTGAGATAAAAGAATGGATGTCTAGAAATTTTTTATGCCTAAACAGTGACAAGACGGAGGTAATGCTCATTGGTTCACCTCATCAGCTACGGAAGGCTGGTTCCCCCACTTTTAGTGTAGAAGGTTCTACACTTCAATTTCAGACTAAATTAAAAAATCTGGGGGTGATATTTGATAATAATTTGACATTTGTTCCTCATGTTCAGAGCACTGTCAGGACGTCATTCTTTCATCTCAGAAATATAGCCAGATTGCGTCCCATGTTGTCTCTCCCTGTGGCTGAAAAGCTAATCAACATTTTTGTATTTTCACGTATCGATTACTGTAATGCTGTGTTGGCTGGGGTTTCAAAAGCTACCCTTAACAAACTACAGTTGGTACAAAATTCTGCCGCTCGAATTCTGTCTGGAAACAGGACGAGGGATCACATTACTCCGGTACTGGAATCTTTACACTGGCTCCCTGTCAGATTCCGTGTTGATTTTAAAATCTTAATGCTTACTTATAAGGCCTTGCATGGACTGACACCTCATTATATAACTGAACTTTTAACACCCTACACACCAGCACGTGATCTCCGTTCTTCGGAAGCTGGCCTTTTAATTGTTCCGCATACCCGACTAAAATCGATGGGTGATAGGGCATTTTCGTCAAATGCTCCAAAACTCTGGAATTCCCTGCCTATTGAGATTAGGCAAGCAGAATCGCTTAGTGTTTTTAAATCATCACTTAAAACTTATTTGTTTAGGGTAGCTTTTAGATAATTGTTGTATTATTATTATTAATCCTATACTTCATAATGTTTTTATTTTGTATTTTATTTCGTCTCTCTGTCAGCAATTACTAATGCATTGTTTGTTTAATTGTATGTTTTATTATGTTTCTATATTTGTGAAGCGCTTTGAGATAGCCTACTTTTTAAAGGCGCTATATAAAATAAAGTTTATTATTATTATAGTATTACCATAGTTGATCACATTACCACTTTTGTAAAAAAAAAAAAAAAATTGGCTAATGGTAAGGAAGTGCTTTGGAAATGCTGGGGTGCTAAGCCTAGGGAGGGGCAGGTTATGAGTAGGGTCGAGTGCACGCCGGTTAAAGGTGCTGGTGTTCTAGACAGACCTGTACTCTCATCCACACGCTTGCACAGTGACGGGTATTCTGCCGCACCACACATGCGTAGGTTAGGAGATGCCCCAGACATTGAGAACGGTGTTAGTTCAGTGGGGCGTCCTGTATTCTCATACACTCACGCGCGCACAGATGAACATTCTCCACGTCAACCAGTGTCTAGTCCAGATGTGAGTTCTGCACACCTAGGGAATCTCATTACACAATTAGCTCACGAAATAGGAGAGAACATTGCTAGCCAACTACAGAGATCTGTTGGTAGTGCAGATATCCAAACTACTCCTACACCTAGCCTGAACTTAGGATATGGACAGTTTGACTTGAACATGACTGGAGTAAAGTTAGTTATGAAGACAGATGTCAAAGAGACACCGTACTTCAGGTGTGATGGAACAGACAAACATACAGTACATGAGTGGGAAGAGATTATGAGCGTTTACATGAATAAGAGGGGTGTCCCCTACAAGAGTACTCCCAGGAGATAATGTCAAGACTAATGGGAAAGGCTAGAGACATTGTAAAAGTTACCTGCGCAGCATGCCATCGCTGCAGCCAGCTGAAAACTCCAAGCTCGTCTTTGATATTCTGAAACAACATTTCAGTGAGGTAACTTACTCATCGATGCCTTTAGCAGACTTCTATAACACACTTCCTTTGCCTGAGAAAGTCCCATGGACTATTGGATACGCTTGAATAAACCAAGACGCTACAGACCATCTGACTAGTAAGTCAAAGTCCAAATCACAGTCTTTGCTGTCCCAACTTAATTGATATAAGTACAAATGTAGAACATTATATAGAAACTGTGTCTATTCCTCGCTTAGTGAAGCCAAACAATAAATCTACTGTAAGATCTAGCAAGAATATTATTGTAATTAAACCAGAAAATCTAAGTATCAGTGAACAAAAACAATTTCTAAAGCTAGGTCTTCTAAACATTAGATCGCTCACACCTAAGGCGGTTATTGTAAATGAAATGGTCACAGATAATAATTTCGATGTTCTGTGCCTTACTGAAACCGTTAAAAACCAGTGCCCCCGGTACCGGGGGCAAACACCTTGTTATGATGTTTGTACGTTCTTTTTTCAGACTTCCAAATAAGGTATAACCCAATTCATGGTATAATTTGAAAGCTTAGAATCTAAACTTTACAAAGAATACCATCACTTTCGTTTTTATGATACATATCAAATTAAAATATTAGCTTAAATATGCATTGGTCCCAGGCAAAAAATTCCGCTTTGTGATTGCGAAGAATTATTTTTACAAATATTTATTTTTTATATATTTCGCAAAACAGTCAAATCTTACATAGAAATAAAGCTCTCGTTCTAAGGAATCTGTCGATGTATGTTATTACATTGTGAGACAATCATAGATCAAAATATCTTCAAAATAATCACGCAGTAAAATAAAATCAAACAAGAGATGACAGATAAAAGTCTCACATCCTGCTCCAATGTCGTCTTCAGTCAGCCGAAAAACAGCCACATAATCTATATCAACTTTCAGATTAGGATGTTATCTTTCAAATAAGACCATTTTCACGTTTCTGTGAGCTTTCGTTGGTCAGAAAACCCGTTCCGAATGAACTGAGAGGAGATGCGTTCTGAGCGCACACACCCGCTCTAGGGCTGGGAATCGATTCCAAAAAGAATCGATTCCTCGATTCCGAGGCGTTGGGAATTGAGAATCGATTCCAAAGGTTGGAATCGATTCCATTAAGGGGAATCGACTCCTCTCTAAGATTTTTTTTTTTTTAACAAAAACCGTGGCCTGTAGCCGGTTTAATTTGTCAACACAATCACTTCAGACGTCACCTGTAAAGCAATAAAGTTCAGACTAAATAAATGATTAGGCCAGCTAGTTCACAGCCTTTTACAAACCACCAAACAGTGCTGAACGTGAACTGAACTTACTGAATTACTGCCTGATGAACGTTAACGCGTTCATTCTGGTGTCTGTGAACGCGCGCTCTCTCAGTTTAACTTTGTTCAACAGGGTGCCAGATTTCTAGAGCCTTCCAGGCGAAAACCCAGCTAAAACACACCGTAAACAGGCCTTAATATGTAGCGAAAAAAAACCCAATCTGGCAACATCAGCCACCAGTGTCGCGCACCGCCGCATGCGTCATCAAAACAAAAAGCAGCATGTCGTCGACAAAGCAGCGAGCGAGGAGGCAAGGTTTTATGACAAGTTTTATTTATTTATTTATTTATTTAAGTTACGAGTTTTATGACAAGGTCGGTGAGGATGGGAAAAATCTTACATTTCTGTGCAAACTTTGCCAGTCGATAAAATAATTGCTCTGTGGTTGTATATGGGCTGTGGCAATAATAATAATTGCTCGCAGCAACATATGGAAAAAAAGAACTATGAACTATAGTTCATTTTTTTGAAGTAGGCTATATGAACTATGAACTGAACTAGTTTATTTAAAAGTTGTGAACTGAACTTTGAACTAGTTCATGTAGAAAATGAACTTTCCCAACACTGCCCTGGTTAATTGCAGAATGATCATCTCCACAGCTCTCGTGATACCGACTTGCACTGACAACATCCCGATGTCAGTGAATAAAATTCAGAGTCATTAGCTGCGTCCCAATGTGCATACTATCCATCCTAAATAGTATGTGACATTAGTAATTTTCAATACTATTTAGGGCATAGTATGCACATTGGGACGCAGCTATTATTTTTTTTATGCTTAAGAACTGTAAAACCTGGTTGTGGTGCAGTGATTAGTTATGAAATCTTAGGCCTACTACATAAATCCAATCTTATTTAATCCACCATTTGAATGTTTATGTGTTCGAATTATTTATATTTATTAAATAAGACATTTGTAGCCTTCTGATTATTGTTGTCCATATGCCTCATTAGTAATTATATATTACCTGGCATGTACCAATTAATTTCTAATGCTCGGACACTTCGGTTTCTCTCGTGTGTACGTGTGTGTATTAGGCCTATTGGTGCGTTCTATTATTTATCCGTCTCGGAGATCCGAATCGGAAGACAGACGTTGCCTAGCAACACGCCCCCTTTCCTCGGATTTCTCCTCTCGGACGTCGGACAACCGCGAGGACACCGAGCAAGAATTCCGTCTCGGAATTCAAGATGGCTGCGCCCTGTGTGACTTGTAATGAATTGTTTTCATTGTTTTTGAACCGCTTTGGTATTTTAAATGACGATTATAATCACTCGTATTACTGCGTCCCCTGTAGGTATGGGAATCGGTTGTTGTGAGTGCAATTACTAGCGTTGCTAACAGAAGATTAACATGAAAAACATGAAATAAAGTGAACATTTTCAAGTTCAAATGGCTGCGTTTTGATAAGGTGTAGTCATAATGTTTTTTTACACTGGTACTCGGCCAGTGTTACCATTACAACAGCTTTCCGGGTGGCGTCCATTTTTTTCTCCGACTCGGACGCGCAAAACATAATAGAACGCTTCAAGTGTGGACGTGACGTCATTTCCGAGGTCCGAGTTGGTTCGTTGGCTATAATGGAACGCACCATATGTATATAAATAGAATCTACCATATAGGCTATATGGTGAACATATTCATAGTCTTTACACTGTGTCTGTCTACACCTGACGCAGGAAGCACGCGTGACAAATCCCCGAAGTAAATGCCTCGTTTTATTTATGACAGAACAGCACGCAATACGTCTCGCTTGTCACGCCAGGTGTACAAAGTTTCTCGCTGTGTGGCACCGTGGTCCGTGGCACGGTAAAAGACGTGACAATGTTTGACACGGTGTTGGTATTTAAAAAAAAAAAAGAATCGAAAATAACAGTGTGGAATCGATTCTTGGAATCGATTCTTTTCGATTCCAGAAACAGGAATCGGAATCGGAATCGATTCCAAAAAATCCGGAATCGAACAGCCCTAACCCGCTCTGCAAGTCATCTGCGTAAGGCGTCCTGTAACAGGTCCTGTAACTGCCTAAGGTCGATCCATTCAGCTTAGAAATCTAGTAGGAACTATTCTTGCGGTAAAAATATTAGGTGAGCCGTTTACTGTGTGACACACCGGCTGACCGCAGCTGTGTTCAGCCTAAAAGTGTCCATATCCTGGTTTGAACGCGAGACGCTCTCTGTTGACTGTAGCGCGAGTTTATAATAGTTTTAGAAGTTTTTTTTTATTTCTATAATTCCATCTAGAAAGATATAAGCATCGATGGCGATCTTTTGGAGTGCAACTTGTTCCTAAATGGACGATATGGAGAAGGAGTGCTAATGTCAAGACGCGCTGCGTTTGGATAGGTAACTATAACCTTATGGTTTTTCACCATTTACAATGTTTACATGCATTTTTTTGATAAAGTTATTGCTAGTTTGAAATGTGAAAGAACAGCAACCAATCAGATAAACTATTATCTGAAAATAAATGTCAAACATTTTAGTCAAAGTGTGATATAGTTAGTTTCACTTTGGATACGTTGAAAAAATGGTCATTTCAGTAAATCTACATTTTGATATTGTGAAATGGCTATTATTACAGTGCAGAAACTATGTATAAACAGTGATTTCTATGTTTCAGGTTCTATTGAAGATTGAAGATGTGGCTGATGGCACATCTTGGCACAGCTGGCACAGTGGGCATCAGAGCTCCAGGAGGCTGGCCGGTGATGTGGAGGTGAAGTGACAAAACTAATGCCCATATAATGAATGAAATACATCTGGAGGATGAGGACTCTGTTGTAGACTGTATTAGACCACATATTTTATGCAAATATTTTGTAAAATTATAATTTTTGTATTTTCTGAAAGAATAAAATGATCAAAATTACAAAGCGCCTGTTTTTTTATTTTTGTTTATTATAGCACAGACAACATATACTATAATATTTATCACATTCAGCAGTGTTTTATATAATTTCAAAGGGTTTTCTGTAAAATGACACTGTTCATACCTATATATAGTGGTATTTATGCAATATTTCAGAGTATAGATTTGGCTAGGTGGAAATTACATATAAAAAAGGTAATATTCCTACCTTCAGATTAATATGAATATCTTTTTCATTTTTTCTTATAGAGAAAAAATTCTTTTTTCCAGTGTTTGCTGACATCTAGAGGAAACAACAACACTTGTCTGTATGTTTCGAGAGGACACAGGGGCTGAGTTATGCACTTTCAAAAATTAATTTAAAATAAAAAAATCAAAAAGCGCCTGTTTTTTGGGGGGGTTATTACAGCTCAGACAACATATACTTAAATGTTTATCACTTTTAGCACTGTTTTATGAAACTGCAAAGGGTTTCATGTAAAATGACACAAACATTTTGTTTTTAGCCCAAAGTATGTGTGAATGGGAGGCTTTTCAATTTGGGTTGGCAAATCCAGGCGGAAATCCCCAAAAATGGTCCTGGTGCTTAATAAACCAAATGATTATTTCGGTCTAAATGAGTCTACTCCACCAGGATACTGTTATAAGCATGAGCCCCGTCTGATCGGTCGTGGCGGCGGTGTTGCAACAATCTATAGAGATATTCTTAATGTTACTCAGAAAACTTGTCATAGGTTTAATTCGTTTGAAGTACTTGTGCTAAATGTTACGCTCTTAGATGTAAGAAAGAAATCCTTATTATCTCTATCCATGGCTACCGTATATAGACCTCCAGGGCCATATGCTGATTTCCTAAAAGATTTTGCAGACTTTCTCTCAGACCTATTGGTCAATGTCGATAAAGCAATAATTGTTGGCGACTTTAACATACACGTAGATAATACAAATGATGCGTTAGGGGCTGCGTTTACAGATTTATTAAACTCTTTTGGGGTGAAGCAAAACGTCAATGGTCCCACTCATCGTCTAAATCATACACTAGGTTTAATTATATCATATGGAACCGATCCAACCGATATAGATATTATACCGCAAATTGACGATCTCACTGATCATTACATGGTAACTTACATAATACGCACTGCTGAAATTTGTCATGTTGCACCACGTTATAGACCAGGCAGAACAATCCTTCCAACCACTATAGATAGATTCTCAAATAGCTTACCTGATCTATCTCAGCTGCTCAGTAAACCCAAACAAACAGATGAACTAGAGGAAATGACTAGCAGTATGAGCAACATTTTCTCTAGTACACTAGATATTGTTGCACCAATTAGATTAAAAAAGGTTAGAGAGAAAACTAAAGCACCATGGTACAACAGTGCTACGCATGCTATCAAGAGAGAAACTCGTAACTTAGAGCGTAAATGGAAACAAACTAATTTAGAGGTCTTCAGAATCGCGTGGAAAGACAGTATGTCACGTTATAAAAGGGCTCTAAAATCAGCCAGGGCTGAGCATCTCCGCAAACTAATAGAAAAGAACCAAAATAATCCAAGGTTTTTATTTAACACCGTGGCTAGACTAACAAATAATCAGACATCTCCAGAGAAAAATATTCCGTTACAATATAGTAGTAATGATTTTATGAATTACTTCAATGAGAAAATAGAAAGCATCCGAAACACAATTGTAAATTTACAATCCTCTATGGTGTCTTATGACTCGGCCTCAATTATGGCCCCTCTAGAACAACTAAACCGCTTTACAACTATAGGACAGGAAGAAGCTAAATAAACTTATCATTGCATCTAAACCAACAACATGTTTATTAGATCCAATACCCACTAAACTACTTAAAGAAGTGTTACCTGTAGTGGAAGAGCCTCTTCTCAATATTATTAACTCGTCTTTATTTTTAGGTCATGTTCCAAAAATATTCAAGCTTGCAGTAATAAAAGATCTCATTAAGAAACCGCAATTAGATCCAAATTACCTAGCAAATTACAGACCCATCTCAAATCTTCCATTTATGTCTAAAATACTAGAAAAAATTGTGTCCGCTCAATTGTGCTCTTTCTTGCAAGAAAATGATATCTATGAAAAATTTCAGTCGGGATTCAGACTGCATCATAGCACAGAAACTGCGCTAGTTAAAATTACAAATGATTTACTCTTAGCCTCTGACCAAGGGTGTATCTCAATACTAGTTCTACTTGATCTTAGTGCTGCGTTCGACACTATAGATCATAAAATACTCTTAGATCGACTACAAAACTACACTGGTGTTCAGGGACAGGCATTAAGCTGGTTTAGATCGTACTTATCAGACCGTTACCATTTCGTCTGTTTAAATGGGGAAAATCAAAGATAACATCAGTAGACTATGGAGTGCCGCAAGGATCTGTCCTAGGCCCTCTGCTATTCTCAATATATATGCTGCCACTTGGTAATATTATAAGAAAACATGGAATTAATTTTCACTGTTATGCTGATGACACTCAATTATATATCTCATCACGACCAGATGAAAACACTAACTTATCTAACTTGACAGAGTGTCTAAAAGATATAAAATGCTGGATGACGTGTAATTTCCTGCTATTAAATTCAGATAAAACGGAGGTATTACTTATTGGTCCAAAAAACTACCCACAAAATCCCTTACAATACAACTTCAATTTAGAAGGATGTCCTGTTACTTTATCCACTACAGTAAAAGACCTGGGTGTTTATGCTAGACCGCAACTTGACTTTCGAAAATCATATCTCATATGTTACAAGAACAGCCTTTTTCCACCTTAGAAACATTGCTAAGCTACGTAACATGCTATCTGTTTCAGATGCAGAAAAGTTAGTTCATGCATTCATGACCTCGAGACTAGATTACTGTAATGCTTTATTAGCTGGTTGTCCTGCATCCTCAATAAACAAGCTACAGTTAGTCCAAAATGCAGCCGCTAGAATTCTTACTAGATCAAGAAAATATGATCATATAACACCAATTTTATTATCACTACACTGGTTACCTATTAAGTTCCGTATCAATTACAAAGTATTACTATTGACTTATAAAGCTCTAAATGGTTTAGCTCCTGTGTATTTAACAGACCTTCTATCGCCCTACAATCCATCGCGCTCTTTAAGATCACAAATTTGAGGCTTCTGGTCGTTCCTAGGATATCTAAGTCTACTAAAGGAGGGAGGGCGTTCTCACATTTATCTCCTAAACTCTGGAATAGCCTTCCTGATATTGTTCGAGACTCAGACTCGCTGTCCCAGTTTAAAACTAGATTAAAGATGCATCTCTTTAACCAAGCATTCACTTAATGCTTACCTTTTATACTACTTCTGATCAGTTCGAATGCATTAATATTATGAACATCAGCTATGCTAATTATTTCCCATCTGTCTTTCTGCTGTTATCTCGGGACGCTAGTCCCAAGGTAAATAGCGTTCGTCAGCTCTAGTTTGTATCCAGCCTCTCACGGAGACTTCAGATGCCCCAACACCTGTGATGAGACGACTAAACGCGTGGAGAGACGACTAAACGCCTGTGGAGAGACGACTAAACGCCGGTGGAGACGACGACTAAACGCGTGGAGAGACGACTAACGCCTGTGGAGAGACGACTAAACACCGGCAATATGTTATGCCTAAATTTATACATGATTAACTAACTGTATTTTTTCTTTGTACATTTCTGAAATGCACTTTCTGTAAAGCTGCTTTGAGACAATGTGTATTGTGAAAAGCGCTATACAAATAAACTTGAATTGAATTGAATTGAATTGAATTGAATTGAATTCAACAATGCAAATAATAGGAAAATATCCTACAGGATTAATGTGAATGGTGTGGAATCAGAGAAACAGTGGAGCATGTACTTAAGTGTAATAAATATTCTGAGGAAAGAAGTAAGATAATTGAAGAATTTGAGATGGGGGGAGGTTAATAATAAAGTTTAAGTATAACAGATTTGATCTTTAGTATATAGATAGGCTATTAGTATTATTAGTATCAGTATCCCTCTCTGGAAGATGGAGGAGCTGAACACGCAGCAACATTGAAAGCACGAGTCCTGATTGTTCTGGGAGTTGTGATATATTGTCTCTGATCTATCACCTACAGTAGATGGTGGTAATGCTCTTTTTAAGAATGTGAACCGCCAATAAGCCCAAAGAAGAACAAGTACACCCATAAAAGAAGAAGAATTTCAAACATAAACATGGATAGGTTAATATTTTATGACCAAGCTCACCCGGTCTCTGCTGTCTACACAGCCGTCCGGAGGATGGGGAAGGAGGTCTCATTCACACAGCAGGGCCGAACTGAATCTCACCACGGGCTCAGGTAACTAATCTAGTGATCCAGCGCTGTTTCTGTGAGTTTAATACTGTAACGTGTTTGTCAGAACTGTTCCTCGCGATTTCAAAATAAAAGTTAAGTCATCGCTCTGAGTTTGCATGTTTTGAAGTCCACATGTTTTTGTTAAAGAAATTACATTTCCTATAGCATTTCTATTGTAAACTGGGCAAATATTACAGATTAATTGAACAAGTAAATGAAATGTTTGTCCAGTATTAACTCTGGGGTCGGCGCGGTTTGGCAGATTTGAAAGAAAGAAAGAAAGAAAGAAAGAAAGAAAGAAAGAAAGAAAGAAGAAAGAAAGAAAGAAAGAAAGAAAGAAAGAAAGAAAGAAAGAAAAGAAAGAAAGAAAGAAAAGAAAGAAAAAAAAAAAAAACCCACTGTTACAGACGAAATAAAAGACAACATTTCGTTGACTAGTTTTGGATCAAGTTTTTACTCTAAAATAGACATCAAATAAGCTTTTGTTAGGAGTTTCTGCTCATATGTTAAATATATAGTATGTTTTGTCAATAAACTAATCAACTAAGATGTTATAGTGTTTGTTCCAATGCAAGCTATATCAAAATAATGAATCCTTAACTTTGAAATAGTAGGCCAATACATTTGTGTCATGCATAAGACATTTTATGGAAAAAGAGTCAATAGATAGACACTAAAGCCATGGAGAAGATTAAGGAGCTAAGACATGAGGTTGCCACAAATGCGGGGAGAGATAGGAGTTTTGGATACTGGCTTGATTCCATATTTGGGTCTTGGAAAGAATGGCTCATTAAGGTGGGAATAATACTAGCAGTGTCAGTTGGTGTTTTCTTTCTGTTGTTCTGTTGTGTTGTGCCTTTTCTTGAATGTGCCTTTTCTCAAATGATCAATGTGTCAGTGAAGCCAACAGGCATTGACATTGGATGTACAAACTCGGGAGGAGTATACCCAATTGGTCCAGGCTTGGACGAGTTTCTGTAAAGAAGTGGGATGGAAAAGTAAGGAGTAAGGGTACCTTATTACTTTTGATTTCAATCTTTTTACTCTGTTTTTGATAAGAGAGGGAGATAGCCCCACTGTGTATTTTAATTTGGGGATAAAATTAGTTAGAACTTTAGCATATGGGTAGAGTAGGAAGTTAGTTAGAGGGATTTTCTTATATTTCTTTGATTTTTACAAAAGGACCCTTCTCCTGAATATATTTACTCATAAGTTTGTTTGAATAGGTCTACTCATATAATCTGTTTTTGAGTTGCCCATGTAATCAGATTGAATCATTTTACTTATCACACTAATTGTCACAAATTTTAATATGTGAATGAGAGGGGACGATAGAGGGTCGGAAGCAGGTCATTGCCCGTGCTACGAGGTAATGCAACAAGATTAAAGGGAATAAGAAGAATGTTTTTTATTACATTTAATCACTGTATTCACTTTTTATTACATTTTAAATATATGATAGTAATCCTTTGAAATAAGCAGAATAAATTTAGAACTTACATGCATTAGACCATTGGGACATGTATATGGTATGGGACCAACAAAAGAGGAATTATTTGCAAGCGCGGTCATCGATTGTTGAAGAAACAAGAGTAGACTCTACTGGTGGTTTAAAAACCCGCTGTCTGCTCCAACACCAGATAGCGCTCTAGGCACAGCCTGAGCACCTCTGGCAACGATGGACAGATTAAAGATTCTACCATGTATGTAATGTAGTACAATGAAGGTGTTTAAATGATTTAAACATGAGAAAAGCACGCCCCTTAAAAATGATGTTTTAAAAGGAAGGTGGGATCTTTTACTCCACGCTAGCCAAGTGTGGGTGGAGATGTTTGGTCTCACTATTCCTCCAGAGTGTACCTTTGTGATGGAAATCTATTGATAAAGGTGGATGGTCTATATCAGGTGTGCCAACCCTGCTCTTGGCGATCGACTGTCCTGCACAGTTCATCTCCAACCCTAATCAAACACACCTGAAGGTCTTCAATTAAGGTCTTAACAACCAATTAAGGTCTTCAGGATTAATTGAAAATTAAAGGCAGGTGTGTTTGATCAGGGTTAGAGATAAACTGTGCAGGACAGTCGATCGCCAGGAGCAGGGTTGGGCACACCTGGTCTATATTGACCATGTTTGATAGATAAGGGAAAGAGGCCTGTTCATGAAGGTACATTCTGGGTAGAAATATTTGAAGGTGGGACTAGGATTAGTCCCAAAGGAGGGATGTGTTGGAGAATTTCATATTTCATCTGTCTTATACATGAGTCTGAATGCTGTAATGCCAAGCAGAAAAACTAGGTCACAGGGCATGTGAGGATAGGGCACATAAGGAGTGGAAAATTACCCAAAAACCTGAACCAAGGACCAAGAATTTGCCACGACACAGAAAGAAAAAAGGTAAACCCTTCAGTCATAAGAACAAGTCAAGTCAAGTCACCTTTATTTATATAGCGCTTTTTACAATACAAATTGTTTCAAAGCAGCTTTACAGAGATAACAAGAAAACAATGTTGTAATAGTATTGTTCAATTGAAAATTAAATGTCCCCAACTAAGCAAGCCAAAAGGCGAAGGCAACAGTGGCAAGGAACCAAAACTCCATCAGGTGACAGAATGGAGAAAAAACCTTGGGAGAACCCAGGCTCAGTCGGGGGGCCAGTCCTCCTTTGGCCAACGAATGAACAGTGTATGATTATGAGTTAGGCAGCATAATGCCAGGAGTCAGATGGGATCAGAACTTTCACGATATTATCCAGTTCATCTGGTTGGGTTGGGTCATCCGGCCGGTGAGGAGATGAGTGGTGAGTTGTCCATGGGCCTTCACAGCCCTGATAATGCGTGTCGACGTGTCCATGTGATGGTCCTTCATCAGATCTGGATATGCCCTGGATCCGGCGGTCTGCGGTAAACCTCGGGATAAACAGAGAGACTAATATTAGCGTAGACGCCATCCTTCTTATGATGTACAAAGTACATCAGGAATTATGGGAAGTGTTCCCGGTTCCGGCTGATCTAATCTATGCAGCCTAACATTGAATTATAGAAATCTATAATGTGTTATGTGTATGCTAAGCCAAAGAGATGTGTTTTTAGTCTAGATTTAAACTGACAGACTGTATCTGCTTCCCGGACCGTGTTAGGAAGATTGTTCCAAAGTTTTGGTGCTAAATAGGAAAAGGATCTACCGCCAGCAGTCGATTTTGATATTTTAGGTATTATCAACTGGCCAGAATTTTGAGAACACAATATATACACCATTTTATTCAAATGTCCTTGTGTTCACTTCCAACAAACTCTGATCCTTCAGAAACACTGCCAAGAAGCTGAAGAAACCTTTATTAAATCACAGCTGAAAAAGGCTGTGCTGCTTCATGAAGTGTGGAAACTGCCACACAACTTCAGTTTTCAGGATTCACTGATTAACTAACATCTTTTGAAACATTATAAATGCTGAAAAAGATCCATTTCTTTTCTGTGTTTTAAATAATCTGAGGTCAAACTTTCCTTCATGTAGATTGTTAGCTGGACAAAAACTCCAAATGGGTAAGAGACTCAAAATGTTTTTTGTCAAAAGTTTCTCCCATAATGAGCAAAACCGAGACCCAAACTGATTTTAAAAAAGCAAACGGCTCAGAAGAGACTGGAGCTGACAGGAGGAAACATTATATTACCATACCGCAGGAGGAAAATGACAGAGATAGAGAGCGATCTGAGTGTCAGACAGACACTGATTCTCCACAAGAGCTTTTTAAAGCTTCTGTCCTCCATTACAGCTGTGATCAATGAGTCTTCCAGCATTCTGATTGGTGGAGGAGGACGAGTGGGAGGAGCCTAGAGTAATCACCGTGGGAGTGAGTAATCAGCTCCTTTACTCCTCATCTCTCTCTGAATTAAAGTTTTCAGGTTAAAGTGCTCTTTTGTTGGGTATCAAACTTGTATTTACAGAAGAAAAAGATCTGAGGCACTTCTGGTTTAAAAGCCTTTATTCAAACATGTATCACTCTAGAAACATTAAAAGTGACTAAAACATTTTAGAAATGTTTCTAGATTGAGCCTTAATATTATTAATTCATCATTGTCATTAGGATACGTACCAAAAACTGTTAAGCTGGCTGATATTAGAACCTCTTATTAAAAAAAACAACTTGATCCTAGAGAATTAATTACAGACTGATCTGGAATCTGCCGTTAGGGTTAGGGTTAGAAAGAAATGATATCTGCGAGGGTTTCCAGTCAGGATTTACACCGTATCACAGTACTGAGTACAGTACAAATATAAATGATTTGCTCTTATCATCCGATCGTGCTCGTATCTCTCTTTTATTATAGTTACTGGATCTTAGTGCTGCATTTGATACTATTGACAACAACATTCTTTGAATGGACTCACAAATTACGTTGGCATTAGTGTAATTGCACTAGTGTAACAGGTTAAAGAAAGAGAAATATTATGGCAACCTTTCATTTTCTGTTTTGTGAGTTTGTTTCACCAAAATCTGGTATTGTTCTGTTATTTCATGGTAGCTTATCGGTATTGGGAGAGTTATTTGTTGTGTACGTGCGCCCTCTATTGGATAGAGGCTAGAGCGGTGGCTATATACTGAACTTTCACGTTCTTGTCTCAGTCTGCATTCTATTTGACTGAGAGAGTTACATATTTACATCAGTGCCATGTAAACTTGATGTTTACCTGTTGTAACTTTAGTTCTACCAGAAAGACTCGGGAGAATAAGTACTGTAACAATAAATACATTTATTGATAGCCCAGCAAGCAATAAAGTTCTTTGGCGTAGGCCCCGTCCATAGCTCGCAATCCGAGGGGTCCGGACTCTGCATTTCCTGCCTAAAGACGAAGGCAGGTGCGCAGCCGACCCCCTGCAGGTATAGGAAGGGACCATCCTGGTGGTGGTGGGGAGGATGGAGGGGAAGGGACCATCCTGGTGGTGGTGGGGAGGATGGAGGGGAAGGGACCATCCTGGTGGTGGTGGGGAGGATGGAGGGGAAGGGACCATCCTGGTGGTGGTGGGGAGGATGGAGGGGAAGGGACCATCCTGGTGGTGGTGGGGAGGATGGAGGGGAAGGGACAATCCTGGTGGTGGTGGGGAGGATGGAGGGGAAGGGACCATCCTGGTGGTGGTGGGGAGGATGGAGGGGAAGGAACTGTCTTGGTAGTGGGGAGGATGGAGGTGACCGAAAGCGTCAGCATCTGCGAACTCAAACATGTGCAAGTACCGGTCTTTTATACCACAAGCATTAGACGCGATTGGATAGATGAGAAGGTAATAAGTGACGTTGCAATTGAGTCTTCCTGGCAGAACTTAACGCTAAAGCTTCCATTTTTAGTGCACATGGTAATTTGTACGTGTATTTTATGATGAGTGCACATACATTTATTTGAGATGAGTTGAGAACTTTTCGGTTTTGAGAGCATAAGGCCATCCTTAAAACTATTTTGGTTTGCAGTAACAACAAAAAAAATCAAAAAAGGGGTCGGTAGGTAGGCCTATATATTTTTTTTTTCAAGATTCAATGTAAAAAAAAAAAGTAAAATTTTGGTCATGAATTTAAACAAATTTGCATATCGTGACGTCACTGACTGTGTCTTCAAACCGTGCCTTCTGGCGCACCTTTGCAAACCTCATTCTGATGCAGGTTATATAGATATGTCAAAAACATTTTTATTACATTAATTCCAGCTGCATTTATTCGATTGTTTTGTGGCAAAATCAAGAAAAAAGAAGCCACTAGAGTTCAATGAAAGTGGATTTTCAGAGGTAAACAAATAAATTAAAATTACTTTAGAATTCACAAAATAACAGTTAATTAGATTAACATGCAATGTAATACCTATGAGAAAACATGTTAAATGTTACATTTAGGATGTTTACATCCATAAAACATCATTTCAATTGTGTTACTAGTTTACTAGGATATACTGTTTTACTTGCATCCACCGCTAGGTGTCAATGCAACCTACAAATCAGAGACCAGTTAAGTTACTTGCGGTTGTCACTTTAGTGAAAAAAATCCTGTTTGTTTTTAGAGACAAAAGTGTTCATTTAAATCGATTGTAAAATCAAGTTTTCATGCCTAAAGACGTTTCCATTTTCAACGCCACATATAGGCAAGACCACGGACAACTAACAGGCATTAGGACCAGATTAGGACGAACGTAAAGAGAGCGCATGAGACGCGCACGAGACGCGCACAAGTCAGCAATATTTCTGATGATTAGTGTAAACATAATCATAGACGCCGCGGGTTTATATCTAAAAGAAAGAACGTAGCCTATGTAGGCTTTTTATATTCACAATACTTACTAAAATATGATTAATATTATATTATTGCATTTGTATTAGTTGTTTGAAGAGTAAAAAAAAAATTGGTCGGTCTTAACGCAAGTTTACAACCGGCAAGTCGGTCGTACTAAAAGAGAAAAAAAAATAATAATTGGGTCGGTCCTAAATTAACAGGGTCGGTCGGGTTACGGCAAACAAAAATATTTTTAAGGATGGCCTAAGAAATGGCTAACATAGCTAACCTCGTGTTTTGTATTGCTGTATGCTAGCGCTCGCTATTCTATCCTCTTTTAATGTGGCCCACATGTTTCAGTTGTCCTTTTTCTTATGTTAGGCTGATTCTGATGGATAGAATCCTGATCTTTTGCTCTCTTTGAAATTTAACAGTTGAGCCAAATAAAGTGACTTGAGGAAAGTCAGTGTCCTGTCATCAGTGCACCAGAACACAACGCAGTAGTCGGCGAAGTGCAGACGGCGCCGGCGACATTGGTGCCGTGACCCGGATATTTCCACTTCAGATCATCGCCAGGGTGATCGCCGGTGGTTGCTGTGATGAGTAGGAACTTCTTTGGGACGTTGACAAGTATATGGGCTAATGTTAATGTGTAAATTGTAACTCTTATATCTCGACTAGTATCATTTTACGTTGTGATTTGCATACCATATTTGCATGTGCTAGTAATTCACATAGTATTACCATAGTTTACTTTTGTAAAAAAAAAAAAAAAAAAAAAATGGCTGATGGTAAGGAAGTGCAGACACCATTTAGCTTTGGAGATGCTGGGGTGCTAAGGCGAGGGAGGGGCAGGTTTATGAGTAGGGTCGAGTGCACGCCGGTTAAAGGTGCTGGTGTTCTAGACAGACCTGTACTCTCATCCACACGCTTGCACACTGACGAGTATTCTCCCGCACCACACATGCGTAGGTTAGGAGATGCCCCAGACATTGAGAACGGTGTTAGTTCAGTGGGGCGTCCTGTATTCTCATACACTCACGCGCGCACAGATGAACATTCTCCACACCTAGGGAATCTCATTACACAATTAGCTCACGAAATAGGAGAGAACATTGCTAGCCAACTACAGAGATCTGTTGGTAGTGCAGATATCCAAACTACTCCTACACCTAGCCTGAACTTAGGATATGGACAGTCTGACTTGAACATGACTGGAGTAAAGTTAGTTATGAAGACAGATGTCAAAGAGCCGCCGTACTTCAGGGGTGATGGAACAGAGAAACATACAGTACATGAGTGGGAAGAGATTATGAGCGTTTACCTGAATAAGAGAGGTGTCCCCCTACAAGAGTACTCCCAGGAGATAATGTCAAGACTAATGGGAAAGGCTAGAGACATTGTCAAAGTTACCCTGCGCAGCATGCCATCGCTGCAGCCAGCTGAAAACTCCAAGCTCGTCTTTGATATTCTGAAACAACATTTCAGTGAGGTAACTTACTCATCGATGCCTTTAGCAGACTACTATAACACACTTCCTTTGGCTGGAGAAAGTCCCATGGACTATTGGATACGCTTGAATAAGGCCGTGGATGTCGCGGATGAGTGTCTGAGAAGCATGGGCGGAACATTGAGGACCCCTCTCACAAAGTCACAATGATGCTGGTGAAACACTGTCCTGACCCCGCTCTAGCAAGTGTCTTAAAGTGCAAAACAGCTGAAGAGTGGACGGCAAATGAGATTCAGGAACACCTCGTTGAACATCAGAGAGAGGCCAGAACAATGTCTCAAGCCAAAGCTTACCGGCCAAAGAACATTGGTGTACATGCTCAGACACCAGCAGTTGAGACAGTCACTGCTAATAACACCACAGACCTTACTTGCTACCCGAAGACAATGGGGCTCCCCTCCTCTCCTCAGACCGAGAGCGTCTGCATCTCTCATTGGCTTGCTGACCCGTGTGCTGGAGCAGACGGCCCAGACAGCAGCAGTCGTGCCACCTAGCAGGGGGCCAGCGGCCATCGTTCAGAGTAGATGTAGAGTATGTCAGTCTGTTGAACACTCAACTACTGCGAACCTCTGTATGGGCTGTTACAAGCCCGGCCACTGGAAAAGAGAGTGCCAACAGCGCCGGCCAAGAATTAACACCCAGCCACAGTTAGCGCAAGCACAGCCTAAACCTGAGCAAGGCGGAGCCAGTTTAAACTAGATAGCTCACATACGGAAAGGGGATGTGTGAGCGTTAAAGCGTCAACCCTTGAAGAAAGTGAAGAATTGGAGGAGATGTATGTCAATGTTTGTGAAGCAATGTCCGATAAGTGCACAGTAATTGTTCAGAATATTCACACAGTCGAGACGTTCAGTGAGTTGTTTCACGCACCAGTGACGGTGAATGGCCTTGCTCAGTTGCAAGGGCTCCTCGATACAGGGTCCATGGCCTGCACGATAAGTGAAGAGATGGAGCAGAGACTACTATCAGATAGCGTCTTGACCCAACAGCAAGAACTCCCGCAGCGCATCATCCTGGTTGGCTGTGGAGGAGTACAGGTGAGCCCCAAGTGTATGTATGACATGGAACTAAATTTGTATGGGGTGAAGTGCATGGTCCCAGTCCTGGTGGTCACTGATCAGAAAGACGACGTCATAGTAGGCACCAACATGCTGAAATGTGTGCTGCATCAGCTGAAAAACGAGAACAATTATTGGACGCTTATCTCGAGCAATACAAAAGGGTCTTCAAGTCAAGTCAAGTCAAGTCATCCTCATTTATATAGCGCTTTTAACAATGTAGATTGTTTCAAAGCAGCTTTACAGAGATAAACATAATTTTATGGTAAAAGAAATTGGTTTGGTTTTATAGCAGTTCTTGAATAATGTTATTTCCAGCTAAAGTTAGCTTTGATTGAATCACTTCCGTTGAAATGATCTTTTGTTATTAAATTAGGGTCCGCTAAGACGACGCCGTTCTCTAAATAGACTTTAAACTGAACCTGTGATAAACGGTGATGGCGTTCACATGCGCATTAAGAATTTATTCTATAGTTATGTGCGTTTGAATGTATGTGCGCAGGTTCGTAATTCGCTACAAACCATGCCTAAACAAACTACTTGTCTTGCCTATAAATTTTGATGCAGAATTTTGTTTTATCAATTCGGCGTAGGGACGCGAAACCGGAATTTCATAGCGCTTTATCTGTAGAGTGGAATAGGGATCCTCCATAGGGAGAGGCTAGTTGGCACTTCAGCACTGCGTTGTCATCGGGTCCAGGCGAAGGTCCTTCGTCAGATCTGGAAACGGCCTGGATCCGGCAGGCTGCAGGAAAACCTCGGGATAAACAAAGACACTAAATTAGCGTAGATGCCGTTCTTCTTATGATGTAACGAGTACATCAGGATTTAAGGGAAGTGTTCCCGGTTCCGGCTGGCCTGATCTATGCAGCCTAAAATTTAATTATAGAAGTCGATAATGTATTATGTGAATGCTAGGTCAAAGAGATGTGTTTTTAGTCTAGCTTTAAACTGACAGACTGTATCTGCTTCCCGGACAATGGTAGGAAGATTGTTCCAGAGTTTTGGTGCTAAATAGGAAAAGGATCTACCGCCAGCAGTCGATTTTGATATTCTAGGTATTATCAACTGGCCAGAATTTTGAGATCGCAGTAGACGTGCAGGACTATAATGTGTTAAGAGCTCGCTCAAGTACTGGGGAGCTAAACCATTTAGTGCTTTGTAAGTAATCAGCAACATTTTAAAATTTAAACGATGTTTAATAGGCAGCCAATGCAGTGTTGACAGAACCGGGCTAATATGGTCATACTTCCTGGTTCTGGTAAGAACTCTAGCGGCTGCGTTTTGAACTAGCTGTAGTTTGTTTATTAAGTGTGCAGGGCAACCACCCAGTAGAGCATTACAATAATCTAGCCTTGAGGTCATGAACGCATGAACTAATTGTTCCGCATTTGTCCGTGAGAGCATATGACGTAATTTAGATATATTTTTAAGATGGAAAAATGCTGTTTTAGAGATACTAGACACGTGACTTTCAAATGAAAGATTGGTATCAAAGAGCACACCCAGGTTCCTAACTGTCGACAAACACTTAACAGAGGAGCCATCAAGTGTTAGACAGTATTCTAGGTTATTAGGTGGGGAAGTTTTTTGTACAATAATTAGAATCTCTGTTTTTTCAGAATTTAGTAGTAGGAAATTACTGGCCATCCAATTTTTTATATCAGCTATGCATTCCGTTAATTTTGTGAATTGGTAAGTTTCGTTAGGTTTTGTAGAAATATACAGCTGAGTATCATCAGCATAACAGTGAAAGCTAATTCCATGTTTCCTAATGATATCTCCTAATGGTAGCATGTACAGAGTGAACAGCAGCGGTCCTAGTACTGAGCCTTGAGGTACGCCATACTGAACTTGTGATCGATAAGATATCTCTTCATTTACTGCTAGAAAAAATATCATCTTGGCTTGCCTCATCTTGTTTAACTTTAAACACCAAAAAACAAACTCTGTCTGCTTTTCCATTAAAAAACTACCTCTAACACAACTTTTGAACGTAAAAATTAATGGGGAACTTATTGAACAAGTACCTGAAGTGAAGTACCTCGGAATAATTATAGACTATCAGTTAATCAATCAATCAATCATATTTATTTCTAAAGCACGTTTAAAAACAACACGAGTTGACCAAAGTGCTTTACAGAACCAGCTGTACAAAATAATTAGATACAAATAAAAAAAATAAAAAAAATAAAAAAAAGCTACACACAACATAAAAACCACATATAACTAAGAACAGTTAAAAGCAGCCGAGAAAAGATAGGTCTTTAACCTAGACTTAAACCCCTCGATGGAATCACAGGATCTAATATATAAAGGTAGAGTATTCCAAAGACGCGGTGTTGCTACCTCGAAAGCACGATCTCCCTTGGTTTTTAACCGAGCTCTTGGTACATTTAAAGTAAAGCTTTGCGAAGATCTAAGTGGTCTAGTCGCAACATGCTGCTGTAACAAACTCTAAATATATACAGGGGCGAGCCCATGTAGACCTTTAAAAACCATTAAAAGAACCTTGAATTGCACTCTATACTCAACTGGAAGCCAATGCAGAGAAGCCAACACCGGAGAGATGCTGGACCATTTCCTGGTACCAGTCAACAATCTTGCTGCAGCATTCTGCACCAGTTGCAGCCGTGAAAGGAGCTTTTTAGGCAGCCCCAAATACAGAGACTTACAGTAATCTAATCTGGACGTGATGAATGCATGAATCACAGCTTCCATATCCTTGGAAGACAGGACGCCTTTTAATTTGGCAATGCCCCTCAGTTGAAAAAAGCTTCCCTTGACCACCGCATTTACTTGCTTATCAAATTTCATTTCAGAATCAAAAATCACTCCAAGGTTCCTCACTTGAGTGTTAACATTCGATGCCAAAGGGCCCAAGTCAAGAGCAATCTGATTTCCTGACTTTGGTGGACCAAGAATCAGCACTTCGAACTTAGATTCTTTCAACTGAAGAAAATTTGATGCCATCCACAACTTTATTTCGTTAAGACAATCAAGCAAGGCTGACCATTTTGAGATGTCATTCAATTTCAGCGGGAGATACAACTGGGTATCATCTGCATAACAATGGTATGCCACACCATGCCTTTGACATATTAATCCCAGAGGGAGCATATATAAGGAAAATAAGACAGGGCCAAGACACGAGCCCTGAGGAACCCCAGAGGTGATGGAACGGGTGGAGGAAATAGAGTTCCCTATTTCCAGCGCAAAGGTCCTCCCCTGTAAATACGACGTAAACCAATTTAAAGCAATTCCCCTAATGCCCACCGACAATCTCAGACGCTCAAGGAGGATACCATGATCCACTGTATCGAAGGCTGCACTCAGATCCAGCAACACTAAGGCAGCACAATTCCCAGAATCTACTGACAAAAGCAAATCATTGGTCACCTTAAGAAGGGCAGTTTCGGTACTATGTTGAGGTCTAAATCCCGACTGGAATTTGTCAAAAATATTGTTGTTATTTAAAAAAGTAGAAAGTTGGTTTAAAACCACCTTCTCCAGCATTTTAGCTAAAAAAGGCACTTTAGAAATAGGTCTATAATTGTTTAACGTTTCCTGGTCTAAACTCGTTTTTTTTAAAAGAGGCTGTACATGAGCATCCTTAAAATATGATGGCACTTGGCCCTCTACAAGACTCTGATTCACCACAGCTGATATTGTAGGACCCACCGCGTCCCAGACCTGAATTAGCAAGCGAGGTGGGATGATATCAAGAGAACAATAAGTGGGCTAGAGATGTTTAGCTATTTCAAACAGGTCTGAAGTGGTTACCGGCTCAAATACACTTAACTGGCCAAAGGTAAGAGAGTCAGGAGAAAGATGAACCTGGCTATGGGCCTGGATCCCGCTAGAGATGCTAGCTCTAATAGCAGCGATTTTATCTGTAAAAAACTGCAGAAAACTTTCACAAGCTCTCTCTGAATTAACAAATACAGTGGGGCATACAGGATGTATAATTGTATTAATTACACGAAATAATATTTTAGGATTATGCTGATTTTTTGCGATTAAATGGGAAAAATGCTGAGCCTTAGCCGCTTTGACAAATTGCTGATAGGACACCATACATTCTCTGAGTATCTCATAAGAGACCTGCAGTCTATCCTTCTTCCATCGCCTCTCTGCCTGCCTCCATTTTTGTCTAAGCACCCGACTGTCAACATTGAGCCAGGGCTGAGATACAGTTTTTGATATCACCTGTTTCCAGGGTGCAATACTATCCAAAATATGATTACAACCCATATTGAAATCAGATACCAGCTCCTCTATGCCCTGAGTCGATGGATTATTCTTAATGACTGGTATAAGGGCATTATACTGGTCAGAAAACTTAGAGGCAGACGCTGCATTTATAGCCCGAACTCGACGGCCAACTGGCACAGGATCCGAACGGAGTCCAACAAAAGTGACATTGAACATAATAACAAAATGATCTGAGAGCCCCATGTTCTCAATAGTCAGCTCACCCACCGGTACACCCCGGGTCAAGACCAAATCAAGAGTATGCCCCTGCTTATGTGTAGCACCATCGACAGACTGCATCAAATTAAAAGAATCCAACAGTAACAGAAAATCTTGTACTAAAGGCTTCTCGGGGCAACAAATATGAATATTAAAATCACCTAATATAATAAGGCTGTCACAACAAGTAATCATAGAAGATAGGAACTCTGAAAATTCCCCAATAAAGTACTTGTTGTAATTAGGAGGTCTGTATATTAATGCACAGATAACTGGCCTAATCAGGACCACTATAAAAGCTTGAACCTCAAAGCTAGCAAACTTGTCCACTGTTAGCAGCCTGCATTTAAAACAGTTCTTAAAAATTGTCGCATTCCCCCCACCTCGCCCCCCAGGCCTTGGAGAGTTCAAACAATTGTAGTCTCTAGGTGTTGCTTCAGCGAGGGAGTCCCGATTGTAATCGCTCAGCCACGTTTCAGTCATTAGAAAAAGTCAAGATCTCGTGAAGACTTTAAACTTTAAAAGTCATATTAAGAAAATCTGTAAAACCATTAAGGTCAGCCTGAGCTGTTTTATGATGATAAGAAACTGCTTGACTCTTGACTGTGCTTTTATTTTTTTTTAATTCTATGATTCTAACACACATATCTTATGGCTTAACCACATGGTCTCAAGCTCATCAGTCATCAATCAAACCCCTAGAGCAGGGGTTCTCAACTCCAGTCCTCGCGGACCACTGCTCTGCATATTGTGTATGTCTCCCTTATTTAACACACCTGATTCAGATCCTCAGCTCGTTAGGATAGATCAGGTGTGTTAAATAAGGGAGACATACACAATATGCAGAGCAGTGGTCCGCGGGGACTGGAGTTGAGAACCCCTGCCCTAGAGTGTCTTTATAACCGTGCCTTGAAAGTTCTAGACAAGAAGAGAATAAGGTACCATCACTGCCAAATTCAAAGCAAATATAAGATTTTAAGTTTTGCTAATTTTATTTTCCTGCATCTGGTTAAACTGGTCTTCAAATGCTTAAATGTCGCTGCTCGACCATCGCTATGCAAAACAATAACAAAACAGCAAAGTACTAGATCGATCACCCGCTCAGTGTCAAAAGGCAACTGTAGGATCCCTTTTCGAAGAACATCATTTGCCCAGGCTGCTTTTTCAGTTAAAGGGGCAAAATTATGGAATTCTCTTCCAGACCATTTGAAATGTATTCCAACATTAGCCTCCTTCAAAAAAAAAAAAAAAATCGTGGTTAATTCAGGAACAACACTGCTCTCATACTTAGTATTTACACTTTGCAATCTCTGTATATTTTCTGTCCTTTTTTTTTTTTTTTTTATGTATTTTTTTTTATTGTAGTTTTCTTCTCATCTCTTTAATAATGTTAAACTGTATTTATCAAAAAGCCCTACTAGGGACAAGTGTCGTGAATTAGCTTTAGCTAAAAACACTATGATACATGCATCAGATGACTGTTAAAGTTGATCTATGTTAGTTGTGTCTGTCCCTATCTAAATAAACAGAAATAAATAAATACAAACTGATAACGTCAGATAAATATGATTTAAACCATGCTAGTGCAATTCCACTAATGCCAACATAGTTTTCTAGTCTATTTAAAAGAATGTTGTGGTCGATAGCATCAAATGCAGCACTAAGATCAAGTAACACTAATAGAGAGATACAACCACGATCGGATGATAGGAGCAAATCATTTGTGACTTTAATGAGAGCAGTCTCAGTACTATGGTACGGTCTAAATCCGGACTGAAAATCCTCGCAGATATTATTTCTTTCTAAAAAGGAACACAGTTGTGAGGATACTGCTTTTTCTAGTATCTTTGACAGAAAAGGCAGATTCGAGATTGGCCTGTAATTGACTAATTCTGTAGGATCAAGTTGCGTTTTTTTAACAAGCGGTTTAATCATAGCCAGCTTAAAGGTTTTTGGTACGTACCCTAGAGACAAAGATGAATTAATGATATCTAGAAGAGGATCTATGACCTCTGGAAGCAATCTCTTTCAGTAGCTTAGTCGGTATAGGGTCTAACATACAAGTTGTTGATTTAGATGATTTAACGAGTTTGCAAAATTCTTCCTCTCCTATAGCAACAAATGAATCAAGTTTTTCATCATGGAGACTACACTGCACTGTCTGATGTGATACTGTAGTAGACGGTTGCATAGTTATAATTTTGTCCCTGATATTATCAATCTTGTAAGTGAAGAAGTTCATAAAGTCATTACTGCTGTGTTTCTTGAAAACATCTGAGCTTGAAGCTTTCTTTTTCGTTAGTTTAGCCACTGTTTCAAATAAATACCTAGGATTGTTTATTTTCTTCTAATAGGTTTGAAAAATAATCAGTTCTAGCATCTTTTAAGGCCTCTCTGTAAGCAATCGAGCTCCCTTCCATGCAATCAGAAATACCTCTAGTTTTGTTTTCTTCTAGTTTCGCTCCATTTTTCTGGCTGCTCTCTTAAGGGCCCGGTGTGTGCTCGTTGTACCACGGCGTGGGACTATTTTCTTTAATCTTCTTTAAGCGCAGCGGAGCAACTGTGTCTAAAGTGCTGGAAAAGAGAGAGTTAAACGTTTCTGTTGCAATATCAAGTTCTTCTAAGCTATCTGGGATGCTGAGATGATGAAACTGATTAGGAAGATTATTGATAAAGCAATCTTTAGTGGCAGAAGTGATAGGTCTAACATATTTATAACATCGAGTCGGCTTTGCAGCCTTGGCTAAATGTAATTTACACGAGACTAGATAATAATCTGAGATGTCGTCGGTATATTATGTATAATGAAGACAGATATATATTTATGTTTAATATATGTATAATATAGGTACACTATATATAATATATACAATATTTGTTTAATATATAGAGACAGATATACATTTATATTTATGTATAATATTGCAAATATAACAGATGAGAATCTAGCTACACATCTGACTTAATTATGTCACACTACAGGACGGGCTGTCACACCACAGGACTTTTCACCTTTGCAGCCATTTTGAGTCATTGCTATACAAGACTGACCTTGGGCATTACAGTAACTGAATAAGTTCATTGTTTTAAACCTGAATATGATTAGTTTCTAAAAATATTTTCCTTTTTTTCTCAAACTAGATCAGTCACACCACAGGACTATCAAAAATGGACACGTTCATGGTCTGACAGAAATGATGAAATTTATCAAATTAATAAGAGATTAACACTCACCTTTTAACCTCCTTAGCACATCCAAACATCTGGGGGACTTCCTGATAGTGGTCTTGACTAAAGAACCCCTATGGCTGTCCATGTAACTGCCAGTACAAAAATCTAATATCCTACATCACACTGCAGGACATCGTTTGTGTTTCAAAACTAAATGTACTGTAAATATTATTTTAGTACTTTTTAGCATTTTGAAAACTTAAGTTAAGTAAATACATATAAAATAATGCCAAGGCATTTATTAGCTGTCCAATATTGATTATTTTACTAATATTTACATTTGATGAGTCATCAATGTTACAGTCACACCGCATGACATTTTGCTATTCACCTTGAAATATGAACATCAAATACATTGTACGTCCCAAAATCATAATATTAAAATAAAATGATGTTCTATGCCCCACTGACATGTGTTGTTTTAGTTGAGAAATGCAGTTCAGTAAACATTTACACTTAATTACAGAAAAAACATGCGTCACGTCATCTGCCAATGTTATTGTTTTTCGAGGATTAATAAAAATTTTCACTCCAGCACAGTAGGTGGCGCTATGAACCTGCAACCTTAGTTTGTTTGCTAATCATCAGAAAACGCATAAAAGAAGAAACGCGGACGAACTTCAAAAACAAGTATGGAGAACGAGCAGCAGCACCCAGTCTCTGCCATTTTCACCGTCGGCCAGAGGACTGGTCAGGAGGTTGCCTTCACCGGAGAAGGCCACATCACCCTCCCGCACACGCACAGGTAACGTTCACACTCCTCTAGTGACCCAGCTGCATTTTCTGTTGACTACTGTAACCTGTCGATCAGTGAATCTGGAGCCTGTAACACTAGTGTTGAGACTGCATTGTTCAGTCACTCGGGGTTTCTTGTGTTGACTTGCTTATTTCAATCGTATCTTGGGTCAGTGGTATCTATTGCGATTTGTTTATTTGTTCTCTTTGAATGACTGAGTGTTTACTTGTCTTTAATAATGCTTGGAATGTAGATTAGGATAGTTGTTTTTCTATGGTGTTTTAAAAGGCAAACGTTCCCTAAGTGTTAACTTGTTGATTTTTTGTTTTGTTCATTTTCATCTACAAATAAATGTTTTGCAATAAGGCTAAATGTGAATGATATCCAAGGTTGTTTTATTTTATTTTTTAACCTTATTGGAATTGATAAATATACGCAACCCAATACTCTCCGGTCTGCGACGTTCACATTTGCTGTCAGGAGAAATTAATATCTGAAACTTGGCTCGATATAATGAAAGTTTTAATATGAGAGAGAAGATAATGGTGGTGGTCTATCACGAATGTAAGCCGTTTGATCAGATGTGTAAAGTAAATCATTTGTAAACCGACGCCAACACAGAGAGAATACATCAATATGTTTCTAAATATATGCGAACTGTTCCTCGCGATTTCAAAATAAAAGTTTAAATCATCTCTGAGTTTGCATGTTTTGAAGTCCACATGTTTTTGTTAAAGAAATTACATTCGCTGTAGCATTTCTATGGTAAAGTGGGCAAATATTACAGATGAACTGAAGATGTAAATGAAATGTTTGTCCAGTATTAAAGGATTAGTTCACTTTTTAAAAAACTTTTGCTGATAATTTACTCACCCCCATGTCATCCAAGATGTCCATGTCTTTCTTTCTTCAGTCGAAAAGAAATTAAGGTTTTTGATGAAAACATTCTAGGATTTTTCTCCATATAATGTTCTTTACTGGTAGCCAAACCGTCCAAGGTCCAAATGACAGTTTCAGTGCAGCTTCAAATGACTTTAAACGACAACAGACGATGAATAAGGGTCTTATATAGCAAAACCATCGGTTATTTGTAAAATAAATAGTTTAAGTTTTATTAGCACAAATGCTCGGCTTGCTCTGTTCTCCTGTTCGAACTCGTTCATCAAAATGAACGAATCTTTTTTCGAGTCATTTCATTCATTCAACGAAAAAAATGAACGAAATGACTCGGAAAAAAATTCGTTCATTTTGATGAACGAGTTCGAACAGGAGAGTGACGACCGCGCATCACAGAACAGAGCAAGGCATACAACTTCGTTTTTTATGTATTTATTTTAGAAATGCCCGATCGTTTCGCTAGATAAGACACATTCATCGTCTGTTGTCGTTTAAAGTCATTTGGACCTTGGACGGTTTGGCTACCAGTAAAGTCCATTATATGAAGAAAAAGGCCTAGCATATGCATATATATATATATATATATTTTTTTTATTTATATTTGTTTTATTCCCTACTGCCTACATAGTTTTTAAAAACATGTTTTTAAAAACTAAGTTTGACAAACGAGGCGGCGCCTTCATTTGATTAATTTTTCTCATAACAGCTAAAATAACTTGTAAGGGGTTTACAGTCAAAGACCCAGAACCAGATATGAAGAATGAAGACCCGGAGTCAGAATTATAAAAAATTGAAGAAAAGTTTACTGAAGATAGTTTGCAGTTTCATCAGCAGAAATCAGCTTCAATACTCACACAGGAGTTCGTAGGCCGCCTTCCTTACAGTTACAAAGATCACAGCAGTTATACCATTTTCAAGGTCTAAGCTACGTCATTGCTTACAGGTTGAATGGTTCTCATTGGCTAAGAAATAGATAAACAGTAATTTTCCACACATATACAGATAGACGGAAGCGTATCTCCATCGATTATGCAGCTGACACATTCGGACCCACGTCATGACCTTCCAGGTCGCAGATTTGGGTTGCTGAGCGCCAGCATGTCTCGAACAACAATCTCCAATAATGCCAGTGGTTCCTTAACCTGTAACCAAGAAGACTAACACACACACACACACACACACAGCTTTTCCAAGGTTGGATTTGGCCAGGCTCTAACTATAAACATGAGAGTCCTCTCAAAATATCAAGATAATGCGTTCTTCCTCTCAACTTTAGTCTTAACTGGAAACTAAGGCTTTAACAAAGAAATGATCAAATAAATAAAGAAATTAACAAGTCACTCAAACAACACTTTTGCACATGTTTGTTAAGGCACTATTGGCTTCAATGACCCTTATATGTTTTAACACGTTGAAGACCTTTCTCAAACACAAAACAAGTCCCCATTTCATTTCTGGAATAAGCAAGCACTTTTACTGCATTCAGATATCAAATACATACATTAAAGAATACATGAAAAGAACATTTCAGTAATTATACAGGTAACTTCTAAAACAAAGTAAAATCTCAGAAGCCTAGAGAAATCATTCAACTCATTTAATATTTAGAAAGAAAAATATTGATCAATGCCTTGATTATAATTACTCATCATTACATATACATTGAAGCAGCAGTGGATTCCAATCCACCCCCCTCAAACGTAATAGGTTATACGTGATTTTTTTTGCTCATACAGACAAGAGTAGAGTAGCCTACATCGTTCAAAACTGTAAACTTTTTTTAGGCTAATGACAAAAGTTTATATGTCGTCTCTCTCTGTCTCCGGGAACTGCGCGTCACAAAAATGAACCGAAAGCCACTTGCCTCAGCTCAGACACGATAGGAAATCGGCTATGTCTAAAGCCTTTAAATGTCTAAATTTGTAGACTAATAAATGTTATCTGATTATGTAATCCATATAAAAACGAGAGGTACAGAGAATCTACTCAAATATGTTTATGATGTGATTGTGAGCGCCTCCAAATGAGAAAATGACAAGGTGAAAATCTCGATCTAATTAAACGTAGAGACTAAATCGCCCTGAATTAAAATGTAAAAACAGATCAAATCATTTATTCGAAGTGTTGCTATATTGTTTCATTTAAAGTACACAATTATTATCTAAATGTTATTTAGTTTCAGTACCACGAAGCACCGATATTTATTTGAATAATAATAATTTAAAATAACTAATTCACATTTTGCATGCCTGGATCCAAAGATCCCTGTAGAATTTAATATTGAGTTGAGCATTTTGTTCATGACAACAAAATGAACATGCGTTTGAAGATTATATTTAGTTTTGCTTGGAAAAAGCTGGCCCAAACCAGTTTTATTTCTAAAATTAGGCCTATTTAAATAATGAAATATTTAGCTTAAATCATATAATTCCTTCATTATCAACACTTCAATAGCCTAATGCTAATGTATAGATTTAAGTGTGAATTGCGACTTCTCTTTATTTTAAGTCAGTCTCAGTGTGTGTGTGTGTGTGTGTGTGTGTGTGTGTGTGTGTGTGTGTGTGTTTTAAGTCAGTCTCAGAGAGCCTGTGGGGGGTTTGGAGGGACAGTTCAGCATGATGCAGGACAATAGGTGTTAATGTTCCTCTTTCATATGTTTGAGCAAGGGAGACTAAATAAACTTGCTGAGATCCAGCGGGAGAGAGGCAAAACTCATGTTTTTAATTTGTTGCTTTGGACTATTTTCTACTATTATGGGGGCTACCGTATATAGACCTCCAGGGCCATATGCTGATTTCCTAAAAGATTTTGCAGACTTTCTCTCAGACCTATTGGTCAATGTCGATAAAGCAATAATTATTGGCGACTTTAACATACACGTAGATAATACAAATGATGCGTTAGGGGCTGCGTTTACAGATCTATTAAACTCTTTTGGGGTGAAGCAAAACGTCAGTGGTCCCACTCATCGGCTAAATCATACACTAGATTTAATTATTTCATATGGAACCGATCCAACCGATATAGATATTATACCGCAAAGTGACGATCTCACTGATCATTACATGGTAACTTGCATAATACGCACTGCTGAAATTTGTCATGTTGCACCACGTTATAGACCAGGCAGAACAATCCTTCCAACCACTATAGATAGATTCTCAAATAGCTTACCTGATCTATCTCAGCTGCTCAGTAAACCCAAACAAACAGATGAACTAGAGGAAATGACTAGCAATATGAGCAACATTTTCTCTAGTACACTAGATATTGTTGCACCAATTAGATTAAAAAAGGTTAGAGAGAAAACTAAAACACCATGGTACAACAGTGCTACGCATGCTATCAAGAGAGAAACTCGTAACTTAGAGCGTAAATGGAAACGAACTAATTTAGAGGTCTTCAGAATCGCGTGGAAAGACAGTATGTCACGTTATAAAAGGGCTCTAAAATCAGCCAGGGCTGAGCATCTCCGCAAACTAATAGAAAAGAACCAAAATAATCCAAGGTTTTTATTTAACACCGTGGCTAGACTAACAAATAATCAGACATCTCCAGAGCAAAATATTCCGTTACAATATAGTAGTAATGATTTTATGAATTACTTCAATGAGAAAATAGAAAGCATCCGAAACACAATTGTAAATGTACAATCCTCTATGGTGTCTTATGACTCGGCCTCAATTATGGCCCCCTAGAACAACTACACCGCTTTACAACTATAGGACAGGAAGAACTAAATAAACTAATCATTGCATCTAAACCAACAACATGTTGTAGATCCAATACCCACTAAACTACTTAAAGAAGTGTTACCTGTAGTGGAAGAGCCTCTTCTCAATATTATTAACTCGTCTTTATTTTTAGGTCACGTTCCAAAAATATTCAAGCTGGCAGTAATAAAACCTCTCATTAAGAAACCGCAATTAGATCCAAATAACCTAGCAAATTACAGACCCATCTCAAATCTTCTATTTATGTCTAAAATACTAGAAAAAATTGTGTCCGCTCAATTGTACTCTTTCTTGCAAAAAAATGATATCTACGAAAAATTTCAGTCGGGATTCAGACCGCATCATAGCACAGAAACTGCGCTAGTTAAAATTACAAATGATTTACTCTTAGCCTCTGACCAAGGCTGTATCTCAATACTAGTTCTACTTGATCTTAGCGCCGCGTTCGACACTATAGATCATAAAATACTCTTAGATCGACTACAAAACTACACTGGTGTTCAGGGACAGGCATTAAGCTGGTTTAGATCGTACTTATCAGACCGTTACCATTTCGTCTGTTTAAATGGGGAAAATCAAAGATAACATCAGTAGACTATGGAGTGCCGCAAGGATCTGTCCTAGGCCCTCTGCTATTCTCAATATATATGCTGCCACTTGGTAATATTATAAGAAAACATGGAATTAGTTTTCACTGTTATGCTGATGACACTCAATTATATATCTCATCACGACCAGATGAAAACACTAACTTATCTAACTTGACAGAGTGTCTAAAAGATATAAAATGCTGGATGACGTGTAATTTCCTGCTATTAAATTCAGATAAAACGGAGGTATTACTTATTGGTCTAAAAAACTACCCACAAAATCCCTTACAATACAACTTTAATTTAGAAGGATGTCCGGTTACTTTATCCACTACAGTAAAAGACCTGGGTGTTATACTAGACCGCAACTTGACTTTCGAAAATCATATCTCATATGTTACAAGAACAGCCTTTTTCCACCTTAGAAACATTGCTAAGCTACGTAACATGCTATCTGTTTCAGATGCAGAAAAGTTAGTTCATGCATTCATGACCTCGAGACTAGATTACTGTAATGCTTTATTAGCTGGTTGTCCTGCATCCTCAATAAACAAGCTACAGTTAGTGCAAAATGCAGCCGCTAGAGTTCTTACTAGATCAAGAAAATATGATCATATAACACCAATTTTATCATCTCTACACTGGTTACCTATTAAGTTCCGTATCAATTACAAAGTATTACTATTGACTTATAAAGCTCTAAATGGTTTAGCTCCTGTGTATTTAACAGACCTTCTATCGCCCTACAATCCATCGCGCTCTTTAAGATCACAAAATTCGAGGCTTCTGGTCGTTCCTAGGATATCTAAGTCTACTAAAGGAGGGAGGGCGTTCTCACATTTATCTCCTAAACTCTGGAATAGCCTTCCTGATATTGTTCGAGACTCAGACTCGCTGTCCCAGTTTAAAACTAGATTAAAGACGCATCTCTTTAACCAAGCATTTACTTAATGCTTACCTTTTATACTACTTCTGAATCAGTTCGAATGCATTAATATTATGAACATCAGCTATGCTAATTATTTCCCATCTGTCTTTCTGCTGTTATCTCGGGACGCTAGTCCCGAGGTAAATAGCGTTCGTCAGCTCCAGTTTGTATCCAGCCTCTCACGAAGACTTCAGATGCCCCAACACCTGTGGAGAGACGACTAAACGCCGGTGGAGAGACGACTAAACGCCTGTGGAGAGACGACTCGACGCCTGTGAAGAGACGACTAAACACCGGCGATATGTTATGCCTAAATTTATACATGATTAACTAACTGTATTTTTCTTTGTACATTTCTGAATTGCACTTTCTGTAAAGCTGCTTTGAGACAATGTGTATTGTGAAAAGCGCTATACAAATAAACTTGAATTGAATTGAATATTTTCGATTTGTAGCCTACCGTTTCATTTAATTGAGGCTGTTTACACGGAAACGATCTGAAGAGAAAACGCAAAAGTGGCGTTGCGTTATTTTTAATTCTGCGTTTAGACGAGCGTTATGGTTGGGAAATCCGCGTGTATACGGTGACGCAAAAGTGTGTGAAATTCGATGTAGTATGCACTCCAGGCGGCTAGGTGGCAATGTGAAGCACTGCCACACAACAACACCAATATCTGAGAATATTTTGTACAACTGCTGAAAAGACTCTTGTACGTTTATCAGAGCTGCTAGGGCAACTTGAAGGTCCGATGTATGGAAATAATCCGACATGTTGGTTGTTATTTTCCTGTACTGGCACATGCCTGTGACGTAAACGCGTACGCGACAAGAGCCAACGTGAGCAGATTTGCGTTTTTACCGTTTAGACGAGAACGCGACGGTGGAGCGTTTTTAAGATTTCCACTTTGGAGGGTGGTTTCACTTTTTTGCGTTTTTAAGCCCCCAAAACGCCTTCGCCGTGTAAACGAAAGGCACATCCGCTAAAATATTTTTACTTGGGGTGTAACGATACGCGTATTCGTATCGAACCGTTCGGTACGAGGCTTTCGGTACGCATTTTCAAACCGAACGGTTCGTTGGACCATTTTTCCTGCCGACCAAAATTTCGTTATTGTAAATGTAGGCGCATGGCAAGCGCACTCGAGATGCTGGTGCGACCACAACATTGCCCAACATCAAATGGCAAATGGAATGTAAGCGGAACGAAACTGAGCTACTCATTATGTGGTTGACGGACTGTTTATCAGTTTGGACCAATGCAGGCCGAGCCGATCTCTGTTACTACACTGCGCTGAGACATCCAGAAAGCATTTGAATTCACTATTGAAGTAATAACATCGCTGCGAGATCTAGTGAGAAACATTCACATTTCTCCGTTATTAACGGATCAAACCGCGCTGACGTGGAAACCAGGAAGAAACATTAATTACGGTAGTTCAGGAAGAAACTATTCAGTGTCCACAGATCAGCAACATTCACCATGGATTTACTGTAGTAACACTCACTGTAACAGGAATAGTAGGCTATAATGCTTTCAAGTAACATTACGTCGGTTTTATTTTGACATTATGAATACAATTGCTGCCATCAAATGTTAATCTGAACTAAAATAAACCTTTGTTTATAACTACTACAATATAACATTTCATTTTGTCCAAGGAGTTTTGTTTTATATGCTCCTAAGAAAAGTCAAGTATAGCTCCATCATTGCTCAAAGTAAAAAAAATATATCATACTTTATGATGTTAGTTTTAATAAAAATATAATAAAATAAAAAAAAGGAATTTTCTCTGGCATTTCTTTCTTTTTGCTGCATTGAAAATGTACCGAACCAAACCGTGAATTTTGTGAACCGTTACACCCCTAATTTTTACATTTTCACCCGGAATCGTTCTCGTGTAAACGGGGCCTTGGATGCAATTTCTTTGGCAAAACAAATTTAAAATGTAGCAAGAATAAGATTCTGTGTTTCTTTTTTGCATGGAAATAAAGTCTAAATGCAACCCTGTTTTACTTTTTTTAAAACTGTCCCACCACTTTATTTAAACCTTGAATTGTTCGATGGGGTTCCAAATTTAAGTATTTTTAGTGTTTTTTTACATTACACAATAATTTAGCAGACTAAAGACGAGCTTCTTCATTTCATTTTCTGACGCAATCGGCTAGCAATCTTCCTTCAACAGTTATGTCGTCTGTGCAGCGGCTCTACAGGAATGTAGCAATGTTGTAATGTGCCATTGATAATTAAACAAAACGCTTGACTTTAAACAAATAAACAGTTAATAAACTCACAAATAAACAGTTACCTATTTAAGCATCAAGAACGGTTAAAGATTAATGCTGTCGGCCAACATAATGTTATATTGAGATTCGTTCTCGGGTCTCTTGAAGCCCCGGGTCATTGTGTTAACCACAGAGCTACCGCCTGAACGCTGTTACATCAACGTCTTATGCTCTTGCAAAGCCTCATTGATGTAGCCTAATATGTTTCTATTGCAATGTTTTATATGGAAATGTTTTCATTATTTATTCAATTTAATTTAAGTATTGTGATGAATTATTTTAACTACATTTCACTTGAATTCATCTGCTACCAGCTTTCATTCGCTCTGAATGAGCCACGGCGCGGCGTTAGATTACGCAATAAACGGACACTTTTCAAAGTCTGTGATTGTAGCGCCTCTTAGCGGTTAAAGGCAGCAAATACACCCCTAATTTTACCACCGCGGCATAGCGGCGGCGGTGAACGTATTATTCTGGTTGGTAACCTACTGTATGAACGATATTGTCAGTGAATAAATCAACCAAAACGTATTTTACAGAGTAAAGTTAGACATTACGGGGAAAAGACGCTGACTGACCGTAACGAGTATCAGCTGCTCTCGTGACTCGTTGTCATGACAACAACCGCGGCGCGTTCGCGCGAAGGAAGAAGATCTGGTCACGTGCGGGCTATTCTATCTACGGGTGAAATAATTTGTGTCGCACAATAATACAGAATAACTGCAGTCAGTGTCGTATTAATGGTATTGGTAATCCTATGAAGACTTAAGATGCAAAAACCAAAAAGTCCATATGACGTTTTTTTTTTTTTTTATTAGTTTTTTTTTTTATAGCTCCTTTATTTGGGTTCAGTAATTTCACTTTAATGGCAACTAAATTACCTCGTTAAAAAATAAATGTCAGATGGACTTTGAAGACTTTAAATGCAAAATCCTCAATCACATGCATTTCAGTTTATCACTGAACTGCAGTTATTGTATAGGCCTACTTCATTGCAAATCTACAGTTGTACTGCAGTTATACTCCAGTTATTTTATTTGTGTGTGTGTGTTATATATATATATATATATATATATATATATATATATATATATATATATATATATATATATATATATATATATATATATATATATATATATATTAGGGCTGTCACTTTTGTGAAAAAATCCTGTTCGATTTTTGAGACATAAGTGTTCATTGAATCGATTGTAAAATCATTTTTTTTTTCCGTGTCTAAAGACGTTTCCATTTTCAACACCAAATATAGGCAAATCCGAAAAACTAACATGCATGCATTAGGACGAAAGAGGGAGCTTGAGACGCGCAGCGCCCACAAGTCAGCAATATTCCTGATGATTTATTGGCGTGAAGTTTCGTGCACAATGACAAACAGGAGTGCAACATTCAGGGTTTGAAATTAACACCCTCAACTCGCCAAATGCGGGTAAAAATGAACTTTGGCGGCTAACGCTGTCAAATCAAGAGGCGTGCGTCTATGTTTAGCTACTCACTTTCTTTGCTGTGGAAGTTCGTGTAAGCCAAATCTGTGTGGATTCAGCGCAAATACGCAACTCGTGAGTCCTCGTCATAGAGATATACACATCTATGAGTCCTCGTGATATTAAATACAGCATATTGCCCAGAATCTGCGCATTTCTGGCTTACTTGAACACACACGTCACTAAGCAACGGCTCTGGCAACAAATAACGGCGCGCTTGTTCACTTGCCTTGAAGTAATAGCGAATATTAAAAAGCATTTGGTTAACAGAAAAGACATTATTTTCCAACATCCTACATGTTCTATTGACCTGTCCACCTAAAACACATTTTTGGTAAAAAAAAAAAATACATAAAAAAAAAAGGCTGTTAAAATCGATTCCCTATTTTCGTTTCGATACTTGTTGTTGGTTGGTCCGATCGATTGTGCAATCGATTTTCGAACGTAAAGTGACAGCCCTAATATATATATATATATATGATATGATATCTATCCACTCATTTAAGTCAACAGCATCAGAAACTACTCCCCTGAAGCTAGGAGGTTCTCACATTTTTGGAAAAGGACAACTGGCTTCACATCAGGTCCATCATTTGTGTAGCTGCACCATCTGCAGTTGCATTTCTGGTGGAATCATCAACTGAATGCGAGTCAACTTTATGTGTTGGGCTTAGTCTGTTGACTATGCTATCAGCAATTTGCTGACCAACCTGGCTGATTATGTCAGACATTGCAGTGACTAATGCACAGCAACCAAATGTAGAGTATGGAGTAGACGAAAACACACCCTTTTGCTGTCTTGAAGCATCTGAATCACAACTTGTGGATGGGCCCTCAAAACCTAATGGATCTGAATTGGGACTGTCTATGATTACATGAGCATCCCTCTGTACATCAGGCCCACTGAACTGTAATTAATTTGGCACTTTCAATAAACCCCATCCTCTACCTTTACTACCGCAGACTGGAGTGTTATAGTTATTAACCCTCTGAGGTCTGAGCTGTTTTGGGGCTCTTTCGGTGTTTTGGTATGCCCTGACATTTGTGCTTATTTCAGCTACTTAAAACATACCATTTGCCAACATATAAATTTGCTGTATTCAGCACAAACTCTGCTACAATAATATGTGAGCAAAATTGATGTACTTGTTTGCATTTTATAGAAAAAAAATAATATGCGTGGTTAGTACGTTTTGGAAAAAAAAAATGTCACTGCAATAAGGCCATTTAACACATACTGAATAGTTGTCCACAATACTTTTGAGTTACTATTCTTGTAGGCTAGAATTTTTACTTCAAAATGAAGTGAAAATCATTCTGACCACTCTTTCAGAAACATCAATATAACGATTTGAATTTCTTACATCAGTTTTTGTCGCAGTGCTGTATGCGTGGGGTGTAATGCCGAATTTAATGTGATTTACACCTGGAAGACTAAGACACTCCCAATGGCTAATGGCTCAATGCTTGAGGCAGCCTGAACAAAGAATGATTCACTGGTGAACAAAAAGTTAAAAAGAACAGCATTTATTCAAAATAGAATTTACGTTCTTTCCTAAGAATGTAAAGACTTAAAGTCATTACTATCACTTAACACATCCTTTCAAAAAAACAAACATAAAAATACCAAACTTGTTTTTTTTATAAAAAAAATATTTTTATTCAAAGAATACTAAAAAAAAACTACCGCAGGTTTAAAAAACTGTTTGAATAGACTCATGGGCGAATGCGAGTCTACAGAGCTCAGTTGCGGTCCAGTTTCCCGTGCAGGAAGAAATCGCAGTGTCTGTGGAACCATGTCAACATCGGTCTCTGTTTTCCATGACAGCGTGGACTGCATGTTGCTCGTCTGCTTGTTTGCCTTGGCTCTCTTCGGAACTGGTGCTTGGACATTGTCACATCTGTTATAAAAAAAGAAGAAAGAAAAAGTGTGAACATGCTGATAAGACAATCAAAGAAACTGTATTATTATCATTATCAATCACTAATTACCATGGATTTAAAAAAGACATATTTGTAATTTCACACAAGAATGGGAACTTTTACATTATGACGATGTAAACACAATTAGGCTACATTTCATCTGTAAAATATTACGTCTATGCACTTACTCAGTATTATTCTCTGATCGCACTGAGAACTGAACGACACCTGCGTGTCCCTCTGCGAGGTGCTGGAGAAGGAGAACGTGATGCAGCCAATTTTCCTAAAAAACAAAACAAAATAACTGTTAGCATACATTATGTATACAACAGAGTTATTGAATATTCTGTACTGAATATGCATCTGTTACTGAATATTCTATATAGGTATTATTGTTTTTTTTTGTATTATGTTTTGTTATTAAGTGTTAAAGCTGCCGTGACAATATAATTTCCTGCAAAGGATCAATAAAGTATCAACAACAACAACAACATCTGTTGATGGCCCATATAGAATGCATGCTGATAACACAATCAAAGAAACTGTATTATTATTCGCTTATCAATCACTAATTACCATGGATTAATTTCACACAATAATAGGAACTTTTACATTATGACGATGTAAACGATATTACGTCTATATACTCAGTATTATTCTCGATCGCACTGAGAACTGAACGAGACCTGCGTGTCCCTCTGCGAGGTGCTGGAGAAGGAGAGCATGATGCCACATTCCTAAAAACAAAACAAATAACTGTTAGCATAGATTAGGTATACAACAGAGTATCTGTTGATGGCCCATATAGAACGCACGCATTTATTATGTACACTCAATGAACGGATCGTTCGCGATCGACACATCGCTACATTTCAAACATTTACACCTGTATTCACAGTGCATAAGGCAGTAAGCATGATAATTAGTGTCATAGGCTAACTAAAACTGAACATTTGCGAGCATCTATGGCCCATATAGACAGCACGCATTTAGGGATAGGCTACACAATGAACGGATTGTTCGCGAACTAACGACACATCACTAACTTACATTTCAAACATTACACCTGTATTCACAAACAAGTATTTACGCATGATGAAGTGTCATAGGCTAAACAAAACTGAACATTTATATATAACATATTGTATTTAGACAGAATCTATCACGTTTTTACCAGAGTCTGAAATATCACATATAACCTAGCAGTTATTCCCCAAAAAATGCATTACACATAGGCTAAGGCAGTAGGCTATTTTAGCATGATAAGTCATGGGCTAACCAAAACTGAACATTTATATATAAAATATATTGTATTTAGACAGTATCACGTATTTTACCGGAGTCTGAAATATATTTATCTCAATCACATAACCTAGAAGTTATTCTCAAACAAAATGCACTACACATAAGGCAGTAGGCTATTTAGCATGATAATCAGTGTCATAAACTAATCAAAACTGAGTGAAAAATATGTATGCTATATACAAATATGTTCAGAGAATATCACATTTAAAAAGTTTACACGAGCATACAATGTTAGGGATATTGTGAGGTATTTCCTATGTCAAAAGCTAGCCAAAACTAGGCAAAATATAAAATTCATTTGAGCTCTATATGATAAGAAAACGAATTATAACACTAAAAAACTTACTCCGAACTTCTATCCTCGGTTGGATCAATTCGTTCTTGAAAATGCAGCCTTTTCGTCGTCCGAATTGCAATCTTCCTCTGAAGAAAATGTGAATTCGTCATCACTGTCCAGAATCATCTCCAAACGCGATGAACTAACAGTGAATGATCTGATGAAGAAGCTTCATGTTTTTGTGGCTTGATCGCGGGGCGTGCCGCGTGTGCGATGCATAGATCACCTATTTTACCATGTGAAAAGCGCTGGGGGCGTGGCGATCTGAGCTGATTAATGATAATGAGGGGAGAACGAAACAACTGTAACTCTCCTTGGTTTCAAACGGATTACATAAACTGGAAATATAATTTTTTTTAGTAGCTTACTTCATTTAAAAGAAGAGAATCTCAGCTTCATAAAGAGACATCTCTCGTATCTCTGTGACAAGTATTAACAGAGTTACAGTTATTTTTTCGGACGCGTTTCAGAATGGACTTCACTGACGGAGAGAAGGTAAAACGCGCATCATGTTTATTATTCTTTATTTGACGAAAAGCACAACACTGTTTTTATTGTGAGTACCCTAAAAAAAATAGAAACTAAACAGGATCTAATGATGTACAACACTTAAATGTAAGATAAAAATCAACAGAGTAATTTGAGTCTCTTTTGCACTGATAAGGAAAAAAGTGAGCTCATCACGCCCCCGTGACGGCCGACCTCAGAGGGTTAAAAACCGGGATATAATACCTGGGGTACCCCGATTCTCTGTTGATTCCATTTAAGATCTATGAGCAACATTGATGCGTGAATGTACTGTCCACTAACCAGTTTTTGGTCGTTTGTCTCAGTCTGTTTGTCAGTAAAGAATATTCTTGAGTGACCATCCACCTGCTCTCAGTGTGATTCCATCCGGACAAACACACACAGTCACATTGGTGCCGTGACCCGTTGTTTCTTCAATCAAGATGGCTCCTGAAGCGGCCGAGGGTTCATCTTAGAGCTTCCGCTGGAGTCAGGTGGAGACAGTTTTGCTCAGGAACATTTTTTTTAAAGAAAAGACACTATTTTTATATAGAGACATTTGCAATTAAGCAATTTGTGACATTTTCCAAGGACAATTTGCTATACGTACATCAGCACAATTTTAGTTTTTGATTTATTGAACTTTGTGATTTTTTTTTTTACAAGTATTGATATTCATTATGAGTGGTTTTAACCCTCTGAGGTCGGCCGTCACGGGGGCGTGATGAGCTCACTTTTTTCCTTATCAGTGCAAAAGAGACTCAAATTACTCTGTTGATTTTTATCTTACATTTAAGTGTTGTACATCATTAGATCCTGTTTAGTTTCTATTTTTTTTAGGGTACTCACAATAAAAACAAAGTGTTGTGCTTTTCGTCAAATAAAGAATAATAAACATGATGCGCGTTTTACCTTCTCTCCGTCAGTGAAGTCCATTCTGAAACGCGTCCGAAAAAATAACTGTAACTCTGTTAATACTTGTCACAGAGATACGAGAGATGTCTCTTTATGAAGCTGAGATTCTCTTCTTTTAAATGAAGTAAGCTACTAAAAAAAATTATATTTCCAGTTTATGTAATCCGTTTGAAACCAAGGAGAGTTACAGTTGTTTCGTTCTCCCCTAATTATCAGTAATCAGCTGAGATCGCCACGCCCCCAGCGCTTTTCACATGGTAAAATCTATGCATCGCACACGCGGCACGCCCCGCGATCAAGCCACAAAAACATGAAGCTTCTTCATCAGATCATTCACTGTTAGTTCATCGCGTTTGGAGGATGGCAGCAGCACGCTACTCCGACAGAGAGGCCCTTCAGATGATTCTGGACAGTGATGACGAATTCACATTTTCTTCAGAGGAAGATTGCAATTCGGACGACGAAAAGGCTGCATTTTCAAGAACGAATTGATCCAACCGAGGATAGAAGTTCGGAGTAAGTTTTTTAGTGTTATAATTCGTTTTCTTATCATATAGAGCTCAAATGAATTTTATATTTTGCCTAGTTTTGGCTAGCTTTTGACATAGGAAATACCTCACAATATCCCTAACATTGTATGCTCGTGTAAACTTTTTAAATGTGATATTCTCTGAACATCTTTGTATATAGCATACATATTTTTCACTCAGTTTTGATTAGTTTATTACACTGATTATCATGCTAAATAGCCTACTGCCTTATGTGTAGTGCATTTTGTTCGAGAATAACTTCTAGGTTATGTGATTGAGATAAATATATTTCAGACTCCGGTAAAATACGTGATACTGTCTAAATACAATATATTTTATATATAAATGTTCAGTTTTGGTTAGCCCATGACTTATCATGCTAAAATAGCCTACTGCCTTAGCCTATGTGTAATGCATTTTTTGGGGAATAACTGCTAGGTTATATGTGATATTTCAGACTCTGGTAAAAACGTGATAGATTCTGTCTAAATACAATATGTTATATATAAAATGTTCAGTTTTGTTTAGCCTATGACACTTCATCATGCGTAAATACTTGTTTGTGAATACAGGTGTAATGTTTGAAATGTAAGTTAGTGATGTGTCGTTCGTTCGCGAACAATCCGTTCATTGTGTAGCCTATCCCTAAATGCGTGCTGTCTATATGGGCCATAGATACTCGCAAATGTTCAGTTTTAGTTAGCCTATGACACTAATTATCATGCTTACTGCCTTATGCACTGTGAATACAGGTGTAAATGTTTGAAATGTAGCGATGTGTCGATCGCGAACGATCCGTTCATTGAGTGTACATAATAAATGCGTGCGTTCTATATGGGCCATCAACAGATACTCTGTTGTATACATAATGTATGCTAACAGTTATTTTGTTTTGTTTTTAGGAATGTGGCATCATGCTCTCCTTCTCCAGCACCTCGCAGAGGGACACGCAGGTCTCGTTCAGTTCTCAGTGCGATCGAGAATAATACTGAGTAAGTGCATAGACGTAATATCGTTTACATCGTCATAATGTAAAAGTTCCTATTATTGTGTGAAATTAATCCATGGTAATTAGTGATTGATAAGCGTAATAATAATACAGTTTCTTTGATTGTGTTATCAGCATGCATTCTATATGGGCCATCAACAGATGTTGTTGTTGTTGTTGATACTTTATTGATCCTTTGCAGGAAATTATATTGTCACGGCAGCTTTAAACACTCAATAACAAAACATAATACAAAAAAAAACAATAATACCTATATAGAATATTCAGTAACAGATGCATATTCAGTACAGAATATTCAATAACTCTGTTGTATACATAATGTATGCTAACAGTTATTTTGTTTTGTTTTTTAGGAAATTGGCTGCATCACGTTCTCCTTCTCCAGCACCTCGCAGAGGAGCACGCAGGTGTCGTTCAGTTCTCAGTGCGATCAAGAATAATACTGAGTAAGTGCATAGACGTAATATTTTACAGATGAAATGTAGCCTAATTGTGTTTACATCGTCATAATGTAAAAGTTCCCATTCTTGTGTGAAATTACAAATATGTCTTTTTTAAATCCATGGTAATTAGTGATTGATAATGATAATAATACAGTTTCTTTGATTGTCTTATCAGCATGCTCACACTTTTTCTTTCTTCTTTTTTTATAACAGATGTGACAATGTCCAAGCACCAGTTCCGAAGAGAGCCAAGGCAAACAAGCAGACGAGCAACATGCAGTCCACGCTGTCATGGAAAACAGAGACCGATGTTGACATGGTTCCACAGACACTGCGATTTCTTCCTGCACGGGAAACTGGACCGCAACTGAGCTCTGTAGACTCGCATTCGCCCATGAGTCTATTCAAACAGTTTTTTAAACCTGCGGTAGTTTTTTTTAGTATTCTTTGAATAAAAATATTTTTTTTATAAAAAAAACAAGTTTGGTATTTTTATGTTTGTTTTTTTGAAAGGATGTGTTAAGTGATAGTAATGACTTTAAGTCTTTACATTCTTAGGAAAGAACGTAAATTCTATTTTGAATAAATGCTGTTCTTTTTAACTTTTTGTTCACCAGTGAATCATTCTTTGTTCAGGCTGCCTCAAAGCACCTTGATGGCCCATTAGCCATTGGGGGAGTGTCTTTAGTCTTCCCAGGTGTAAATCACATTAATATTCATGGGCATTAACACTCCCACGCATACAGCACTGCTGACCCAAAAACTGATGTAAGAAATTCAAATCGTTATATTGATGTTTCTGAAAGAGTGGTCAGAATGATTTTCACTTCATTTTGAAGTAAAAATTCTAGCCTACAAGAATAGTAACTCAAAAGTATTGTGGACAACTATTCAGTATGTGTTAAATGGCCTTATTGCAGTGACATTTTTTTTTCCAAAACGTACTAACCACGCATATTATTTTTTTTCTATAAAATGCAAACAAGTACATCAATTTTGCTCACATATTATTGTAGCAGAGTTTGTGCTGAATACAGCAAATTTATATGTTGGCAAATGGTATGTTTTAAGTAGCTGAAATAAGCACAAATGTCAGGGCATACCAAAACACCGAAAGAGCCCCAAAACAGCTCAGACCTCAGAGGGTTAACCCCTTAAAGTCCACCATCCCGGTACCGGGATAAAAAATCTTTGTTATGATTTTCGTACGTTCTTTTAATAGTCTTCCATATAAGGTATCAAGTAATTCTTGGTATCATTTGAAAGCTTAGAATCTATACTTTACACAGAATACCATCACTTTCGGTTTTATGATACATATCAAATGGAATATTAGCTTAAATATGCATTGGTCCCAGGCAAATATTTCCGCTTTATGATTGCGAAGAAATCTTTCTACAAATATTTATTTTTTATTTATTTCACAAATAAGTCAAACCATATATTACAATAAAGCTCTCATTCTAAGGAATCTGTCGATGTAGGTTATTACATTGTGAGACAATCATAGATCGAAATATCTTCAAAACAATCACACAGTGAAATACATTCAAAAAGAGGTGACAGATAAAAGTATCACATTCCTGCTCCGATGTCGGCTTCAGTGAGCCGCAAACAGCCACATAATCTATATCACCTTCTAGCTTAGGATGTTACCTTTCAAATGAGACAATTTTCACGTTTCTGTGAGCTTTCCTTGGTGAGAAAATCCATATCGAAGGAACTGAGCGGAGACGCGCGATGAGCGCGTAAGCGCGCAACACACCAGATCTGCAAGCCATCTACATTCACAGACGCTGGGCTTACTCTAGCTAATGCTAAAGACTATGTTATGGTATAGAGATCTCAACAGGAACTAAGCACGCGTCACATGTCTGACGCGGCCAGTCAACAGACCGGGACACACCGCGGTTGAGCTTATTCTGTGTAAATGCATAAACAACATTTTGTCAGAAAGCATTTCATGATCTAGACCGACAAAAATATTATTAATAATTAGTAACATACTAGTTGGGAAATGCAATGATGTATATGCTGTTTTGTTTGTTACTTTCCTGACAATGTTATATTCCAGCTAATATTATTCAGTGAATTAATATTACCCAGTGAATTATTCCTCAGTCTTTAAACCTATTAAATGGCACATAAACCTTCTAAAACCGTTTAAAATTAATTACATTTCTGCAAAGGTGATATGACTCAGTCCCCTGTCAATTGTTTTCTCCATATGAAAACATTAGACTTTTAACATTTACTTGCCTATTGTTAACATTGTTGCTGATGCTTATAAACTATATGTATAATTTAGATATAAATTATATAATGTAATAATATAAATGTTTTTATTGTAATTTGAAGATTTAATTTAACATGAAAGAGTGCTAACTTTCAACACTTTTGTTTTGTTTTTATGACTGAAAGGAGGAAAAATCAAAGGACTTACTCTACAGACCCCTCTATTTATTTGTGTATAAATATAAAGTTTTTTTTTTGTATGCAAGGAGGGAGTGATTATATAAATACAATGGTTTGTTCAGTTCATTTGTGTTGGAATAATTGTGTCAAAAATAGAAGTATAAAAGTAAATAAATATCGGTTCTGCATATCGGTTATCGGGCACATAAACATGCAAATAATCGGTATCGGTTATAAAAAATCAATATCGGTCGATCACTAGTTCATTTTAATGAACGAGTTCGAACAGGAGAATCACAAACGTACATCTCAGGACAGAACAAGGCGAGCATTTGTGCTAATGAAAATGGCGCATCGTTTCGCTAGATAAGACCCTTATTCATCGTCTGGTATCGTCATTTGAAGTCATTTGAAGCTGTACTGAAACTGTCATTTGGACCTTGAACCGTTTTGGCCACTATTGAAGTCCATTATATGGAGAAAAATCCTGGAATGTTTTCATCAAAATCATTAATTTCTTTTCGACTGAAGAAAGAAAGACATGGACATCTTGGATGACATGGGGGTGAGTAAATTATCAGCAAAAGTTTTTTAAAAAGTGAACTAATCCTTTAACAGACACATGCACACGACGGCCATTGGGAGTCCACAAGTCTTTTAAGTTTATATAAAGTGTGCCATTTGGGACACGGCCACTATCCTCGGACCGGCCTCTGATCTAGAGACGTGCACTCCCAACGCAAAAGAGTGTGGCGCGGGACTAGATTTGATGGCTGGGCTGTAATGCACTCACTCTGTGTGTGTGAGAGTTCAGGGACTCCCGCAAACTAGAAATATCTATGAATAAAACATAAAAACGAATACATTTTTATTCATCTTTTGCAGAAAAGCAACAAGAACAACTAAAACAAAATACAATTGATTTACAGGCCAGAGTTTCGTTTTATAACATGTTTGTAGCATAGCGATGTAGCCATGCAATCACAGACATGTTGATTTCTTGAACGCAATGGCCTTAAAGGAGAACTCCGGTCAATTTTAACATTGAGCTCATTTTTTTGTAAATTCGGAGTGCTGTCAGTACAGAAAACAACGTCACAAATCGGTGTTTCCTACACCGTGTTATCCTCTTTTTAAAATTTGCACCCTGTTGACTTAAACGGGGCCAGTTTCTAAACCTGCTTTTAACGTCTTAACATCCTTGATGTGTCATTACAAGTGCACAGCCATGTGAGTGGTGTTATTAAGAGTGAACACGGTCAATCTGACTGCAGTAGATGTGAAAGATATGAATAAAAATGATGTTAATTCAGCCAGCTCACATACCTGTGTTTTCTTCCTGTTTTCTTCCTGTTTTCGGTCGAAGTCCAAAGTAGTTGATTGTCAAGTTCGCGCGCGCGATCCTTAGTTATCAGTTACCAATGATCGCGCGTGCGAACTTGACAATTGACTACTGTGGACTTCGACCGAAAACAGGAAGAAAACACAGGTGTAGAGAATTTGAGGGTGAACCAAACACAAATGAATCTTTCTAATCTCTCATGGGATTCATTCAAATGTGATTCAGCAATCCAGATCTGAACATATTCCAACGTCACAAGACTGGCTCCAAATTGTCTAGAGACCCCCTCAGAAAGGACTTTTATGGCCCCGCAGGCCATAAAGAGATAAGCCTAAAACAGGAAGAACGTTGTCAGAAATGGTAAAAAGGGGCCTGACCACCTTTGACCTCCCTGAGCATCACCACTGCTGAACAGGACAGAGATGTGAAACAGACCACAGCTTTCATGGGAGAATTACACAGACCTTACATTCAAATACATAAACTCATCCCAGAACAATTCTTGACTGACCTATAATCAAAATTATATAACATAACATAATTATATATTGTGTTTACAACCCCTGTATGTGTCAATTCTGCTTAGATCATATATAAGTCATGTGATTGTCATAACTATGAGATGCTTGAATGAAAGTGTGTCGTGTTTCCTATCATTATGCTAATATATTCTTAATTCAAAAGATGGTTTTAGTGAAATCTGTGTAAAATGTTTTGTATTCTTATAATAGTAATAATGTCTAAACTGTTGCCTCTTGTTCTCTCTGCTTAGTGCTGGAAAGCAAGGAGATCACAGATAACGCATGATTTACGATAAGTAGGAACTAGTCCACCTCCTAAAATGATGCCATTGTCTCATTGGTCAGAATTCTCCAAAAGAGGTTGGACTAACTTTAAGTTAAAGACCCGAACAAAGCAGTTCAGTTCAGTTCAGAGAGCAGTTCAGTTTTCGGTTCGGTTCAGTTCGGTTTTGAGTCGGTTCTGTGTTAAATTAAGTTGGTGCCTCTCTCTATCAAAAACCAGCAAGAGAGTGTTCATGTTCCTACGCTTCTACATCGACCAGACCAGACCAGCAGACAAACCCATCAAGATCGGAGTTAAAACAGCTCATTCAAGCCATCAAACTCATTCTTTCCTTCCTTTTCCTTTATTTTCTTTTCCGTAAAAGTCTCGGTTCTAAGTTAAGTTTTGCTGCAAAGTTTCGTTTAACGTTTCGACTGCAAAACCCGCTTCCAACTTCAAAGGCTTTCATTCATTCGCCTGCACATCACATGACCGGCAGTTCAGAAACTTCCATCCAGGGCAGGCACTCCAAAGACAACCAGCCGCGGACCCAGCCGGGAAACCCCTTCGACGAAGCACCTCAAATAGGGAATTCCCTGGCCTAAGCAACGCAAAGGACAAGCAAGTAACCTCCAGACTCTAGCTGAACTGGTGTTTTTAATTTAAATTGAATAACCTGTCTAAGAAACGAAGGTTTAAATTAATGCTTGGTGGTTCGTTCAGGTCATGTCTTACAAAGTGCCTCTCACTCTGAAAACTCATTTTTTCTCTCTTTTCCTCTGCGCCTGGTATGAATGTGTGTGTGTGTGTGTGTGTGTGTGTGTGTGATTGTGCTTAGACCTTAGTTTTATGTGTTTAGAATAATCAATAAAGTCTTGTTTATATTTGAAAAGATATTTGCCTTGTGTTGTGCTTGCGCATTTAATGTCTTGTACTGTCGATCTAAAGTTACCTTGCTAATACATAGTGTTTCACTATAGATTGGATATTTATATATGTTGCCAAGGTTATAATTACGGCCCGTTCAAATGAACTCTAAACGAGTCATTTGCTCGGTTCCATAGTGATTCGCTTAAGATTCATTGCAAATCGATGAATCATTCCCTTTGAGCTAAATTGGCCTTCCGGCCCCCCTAAAATACATTTTATGTATATTATTATTATGTAGGTTCCTTACACAGGTATGTGAGCTGGCTGAATAAACATAATTTTTATTCATATCTTTCACATCTACTGCAGTCAGATTGACCGTGTTCACTCTTAATAACACCACTCACATGGATGTGCACTTGTAATGACACATCAAGGATGTTAAGACGTTAAAAGAAGGTTTAAAACTTGCCCCGTTTAAGTCAACAGGGTGCAAATTTTAAAAAGAGGATAAAACGGTGTAGGAAACACCGATTTTTGTCGTTGTACTCTGTATTGACAGCACTCCAAATTTACAAAAAAATGAGCTCAATGTTAAAATTGACCGGAGTTCTCCTTTAAGGCCATTGCGTTCAAGAAATCAACATGTCTGTGATTGCATGGCTACATCGCTATGCTACAAACATGTTATAAAACGAAACTCTGGCCTGTAAATCAATTGTATTTTGTTTTAGTTGTTCTTGTTGTTCTTGTTTAAATGGTCGTTTAAATCGGGCTCATAATTATAGTTAATGTGTCGGGCCGGGCTCGGACACAACGGGCACTGGCTCGGGTAGGGTTGATTTTTTTGGACCCGATCTAAGCTCTAAGTTGAGCACGGGCACTTCAATGTTTGGGTAAGATGATGACACACACACAACTGGATGTTAGCTGGCTGAGCAAGTTCAGCATCACTGAAGATTAAACATTAAAAATAGCACGGCATCTATCTGTGAACCGAACGCGAAGGGACGTGAACAATGGTGTAATAATGATTCATTCAGTTCGACTCATAAGACAAGACGATGCTCACCCGACTGGCCAATAGGAACGTTCCAATAGGAAAAAAAGAACGTGGCCCCGCCCATGACACAATTTTCACAGCGAAAGCAAAATCTTGACACGAGAGAAAAAAATTGCATCGAGAGCAAAGAAAAGCGGTTTGAGAGAAACACTTCTTTTTTTTTTAGAGAAAATGTTTTCACACTGATAGCAAAAAATATGTATTTAAGATTTTTTTTCAAAGTATTTTGAGAGATTTTTTTCTTAGAAATATATATATTTTTTATGTTCTATGAGAAAATAATTTCTCTCAAAACTTTTTTTATTCTCAAATATTATTTTTTGCTATTGATATGAAAACTTTTTCTCTCAAATATTCTTTTTTCTCTCATGAAATGCCTTTTTGCTATCAGTGTGATAACTTTTTCTCTCAAACTTTTTTTTCTTCTCTCAGATCATTTAATTTCTCGCATGTAATAAAGACACAATAATATCTCCATAGAATCGGCCCAAATGTGCTTGCTATCTGCGAAGGTGTTTGCCCCCGGTACCGGGGGCACTGGTTTTTAAAGGGGTCATATAATGGTACTTGCACTTTTACAAGTTGATTGTACTGAAATGTGTGTTGGCAGTGCCTGTACACAACCGTCATATAATGATAAAAATCCATCCAGTGATTTTGTTTTAATCTCCTTATATGTTTTCCCCTGCCTCAAATCGAGCTGTTCGAGCCTGTGACGTCACACGCCCCTCCCACGATTGTTGATTGACAGCGGCGTTTCAACACAGCCCCGCCCTCGCTCGTGAGTGAGATGTCAATCATAGTCCGTCATTGTTGATACACTGGAGCAGAATGGCGCCTAAGCGATTGTGGTGTTCTGTTCTTGGGTGTAATAAGGAACACAGCAGTCATTTTAATGTTCCTAAATCCGAACCGCTGAAGACGCAGTGGCTGAGTTTTGTTTATGAAGGGAATATTTCCGACGAGCAACGTCAATGCGCTCATGTTTGCGCAAATCATTTCTCAGCAGACTGCTTTATAAACGAGGCGAGGGTCAATATAAATCAGGTTTTGCTAAGAAGCTGCAACTGAAAAAGGAATCGGTACCAACTATTCGTGTTCCTGCTGGACCTCCAGAAGAAGTGAGTGTGACGTTTTATTAACCTTTATATGAATCTTTGCAAATCCCTTGCACGCTCCACAATTATTGTGGCTAATGTTTACACTCAGGGTGCATTACGGCATGTGTTCTATGTAACGTTACGACGTTCTCAATATAATTCATAATCCTACGTTTATAATGAAAAACGCGTTATAGTTATTGTGTTATTAAAAACTGTGTACGCAGGTGTAACGTAACAGGAATATTAACAGGAATATCAATGCAGTTACAATACTATAGATGTACTTAAAAGTTTTCTTAAAACATAAAACATTTTCGTACTGCGCTAAACATAAACATACAACAAATTCTTAGGTGTCCTTCAACTACTGCTAGAATCATTACTGACATGACCTCATGTCATCCCGCTGCCATAATAAACCCTCAACTGTTGTCAAGTCAACACTCCACCTGTGTTGTGTCAAAGCGCCCACAGAACAGAGGGGCGGAGTCAGCGAAGCTCATTATCATTTAAAGGCATATGCACTTAAACGGCGTGCTGAAAACAGAGCTGTTTTTGAGCAGGTAAAATGAAAATGTTTTCTTAAAATACTAATCAGAATTTTTAATAAAAGTATATAACAAAGTTTTCATTTAGACCCTAAAGATTCATATTAACTTGTACAAAAATGGCATTATATGACCCCTTTAACAGGTTAAAGGGCATCCCTGGCGACATCCCCGTTCCAGTGTAATTGAACTAGAAATACTACCATTTATTTTAACCTGTGCCGTCGGTAAATGATAAAGTGGTTTAAGACATCCTATAACCTTTTCATTGAAGCCAAAACGTTGCAGTACCAGGTACAAAAATTCCCATCGCACGGAATCAAAAGCCTTTTCGGCGTCGAGGCTAATTACCAAAGATTTAGTTACTTTTTCTTATGCTATCAATCAGAAATAATGCCCGTCTCACATTATCTTGTGTCTGCCTGTTTTTCACAAACCCTGTTTGGTCGATATCAATCAACTCAGGAATTATATTTTCTAGTCTTTTGCAATTATCGAAGCGTTTAATCTATATTCAAAACCGAAATAGCTCTATATGACCCACATTCCGTCTCATCTTTTCCAACTTTTGGTATTACTGATATGATAGCCTGCTTCCAAGATATTGGCGTATCTCCCCCCTTAAGAACATGGTTAAAACATTTTAACAGCATAGGTTTTAATAGTTCCTTACATTTTTTGTACCACTCTGCTGGGTACCTTTATTTGTCTTTGAAGTTGATTAGTGTCACTTGATTCTGTTGTTTGTTTGTTTGAAGCAACTTCTTTTTTGATTGAATGATAAAGACACAAATGTTCTACCCATTATATGGTCCAATCAAAAAACAATGTTACTTCAAATAAAAAGGTTGCTTTAAATAAACAAAAAACGGACTTCTATCAAAGAACAGGGTTTCTGCAGGTTTCAGTAAGTCAAATTTAAGACCTTTTTAAGACATTTTAAGACCATTAAGATTGAAATTTAAGACCTACATGACGCATTATCCAAGTTAGATAGATAGTTAACTCGGGATCATTAGAGTATCTATCTATCTATCTATCTATCTATCTATCTATCTATCTATCTATCTATCTATCTATCTATCTATCTATCTATCTATCTATCTATCGTGTGTGTGAGAGAGAGAAGGAGAGGTAGATATTTTTTTAATAGAAATTGTACTTTTGCATATTATACTGTAAAAACACAATTATTGTTGATTTTAGTTGATCATAACTAGAGAGGAAATGATGAGATGATTAAAGTGTCCAAAATTATCACGGTTATCACAGAATCCTGTTCAAAAAGTACTAATACTACAGTCAATTCAACAAGTTTTATGTCGAAAAACAGCAAATAACAAATTGATTAGCATCAATATGCACTTTTTGTTTACATAAACATTAAAATACCATTAAAAATGATGGCTAGATTTTAAAAGAGTGTCTTGCAACATGTAATCTACTAACATGTACAAGTTCAAATAAAGTTTTGACAAAAAAGGTTTTATACAAAGTTAAACCTCATATTTCAGCCTTTAAATTTTTTTTTTATAAAAAGAATGAGTCAAAAAAAATTACTGACATTTACACATTAGCTTATATTTATTAGTAGTGTTTGGGTGAGCAACCCATCCTTCATGTTGACGGAGCTTTCAATGTTGTTATGCAAAGGGGTGATTGGTTGGTTCCTGTCACATGACCTGCGGTGCGTGCATTTGCGGCATTCTGAAAAGTTTAGATTTTTTCCATCTCGTTGCGCCTGGTAAAAAAATTAACGCGTCGCTTCAATTATGAGCACGCTTGCCGCACGCCTACATTTGAACAAACTGTATACATTTTGAGTGCGGAAAAGACGCGATATGTGAACGGCCTCTGGCGAGCTAGCTCATGTCAAGCCACGAGCTACTGGAGCACGCTAGCGACGTGTTGGAGACCCCTGCTCTAGAGCTCCGCTTTGTAGGCTACAACTCGATACTTTTTTGCTACTTTGTAATAACTTTCTGCGGCAAGCGGTTCTGGAAATGAACGAGGGTAAACACTTTTTTAGACCTGACTAAATGAAATTTAAGACCTAGGATGAAAATCTGGCCGTTTTTAAGACTTTTTAAGACCCCGCAGAAACCCTGAAAGAAAACATTTTCAATCAAAGAAAAGCAGTGTTCAAATGTATTTTTTTGAGTCTCAAATATATTTTTGGATTCAAATACTTTTTTTCTTTGATTGAAAAGTTTTTTTTTCATTGAAGTGAAGGTTTTTTTTAATTGAAAATATTTTTTTGGATTGAAGCAACCTTTTTTTTGATTGAATAATAAAGAAACAAAACTGCCTTCATATACCACCAGCTCTGACAGGCCAAAACACATCTATTAAAGTATTTTGGATAATGTGACTGTGTCCTTATGTGATTGTAATGTGTGTGTAAATGTATTGTAGTGTACAATGTGAAGCGACCTTGAGCTATGGAAAGGCGATATATAAATAAAACTTCTATATAAACCAAATTATTGGGGAAAAAAATATAGAAACAAACCCAGAAATTTTTTAACAAAATATTTATTCACATCTTTTTTTTTTCTTTTTTTTTTTTACTCCAGCAGGATCTGAAATGTAAATTGAAACAAACACAAATGAATCATTTGCACAATAGAAGATGAATCACAACACAGGACGAGCTGAAACTGAACACACACACACACATTTTCTGAGTGAGCATATAAGAGTCTGCTGAATCAAAGAGCTCATAGAAAAGCCTAATGAAATGAATATTCGCAATGATAGTAAGATCTTCAATTATTACAATCCACGGCACGCTGCTCATTGAGGTGAGCTTCTGGTAGGCGGAGGCATGGAGATGCTGGAGGACGGCGGTGGACATCAGAGATCAGGTGTTCACGGGGAAAGGGATCAAGCTTCAAAGCTTCAGGATCAGGGTTGGTGTACAGGTCCTTCTCAAAAAATTAGCATATTGTGATAAAGTTCATTATTTTCCATAATGTAATGATAAAAATTAAACTTTCATATATTTTAGATTCATTGCACACCAACTGAAATATTTCAGGTCTTTTATTGTTTTAATACTGATGATTTTGGCATACAGCTCATGAAAACCCAAAATTCCTGTCTCAAAAAATTAGCATATTTCATCCGACCAATAAAATAAGTGTTTTTAATACAAAAAAGTCATATATTTTTTTTAATTCTTCAAATAATTATGTTCAGTTATGCACTCAATACTTGGTCGGGAATCCTTTTGCAGAAATGACTGCTTCAATGCGGCGTGGCATGGAGGCGATCAGCCTGAGGCACTGCTGAGGTGTTATGGAGGCCCAGGATGCTTCGATAGCGGCCTTAAGCTCATCCAGAGTGTTGGGTCTTGCGTCTCTCAACTTTCTCTTCACAAAATCCCACAGATTCTCTATGGGGTTCAGGTCAGGAGAGTTGGCAGGCCAATTGAGCACAGTAAAACCATGGTCAGTAAACCATTTACCAGTGGTTTTGGCACTGTGAGCAGGTGCCAGGTCGTGCTGAAAAATGAAATCTTCATCTCCATAAAGCTTTTCATCAGATGGAAGCATGAAGTGCTCCAAAATCTCCTGATAGCTAGCTGCATTGACCCTGCCCTTGATAAAACACAGTGGACCAACACCAGCAGCTGACATGGCACCCCAGACCATCACTGACTGTGGGTACTTGACACTGGACTTCAGGCATTTTGGCATTTCCTTCTCCCCAGTCTTCCTCCAGACTCTGGCACCTTGATTTCCCAATGACATGCAAAATTTGCTTTCATCCGAAAAAAGTACTTTGGACCACTGAGCAACAGTCCAGTGCTGCTTCTCTGTAGCCCAGGTCAGGCGCTTCTGCCGCTGTTTCTGGTTCAAACGTGGCTTGACCTGGGGAATGCGGCACCTGCAGCCCATCTCCTGCACACGCCTGTGCACGGTGGCTCTGGATGTTTCTACTCCATACTCAGTCCACTGCTTCCGCAGGTCCCCCAAGGTCTGGAATCGGTCCTTCTCCACAATCTTCCTCAGGGTCCGGTCACCTCTTCTCTTTGTGCAGCGTTTTTTGCCACACTTTTTCCTTCCCACAGACTTCCCACTGAGGTGCCTTGATACAGCACTCTGGGAACAGCCTATTTGTTCAGAAATTTCTTTCTGTGTCTTACCCTCTTGCTTGAGGGTGTCAATGATGGCCTTCTGGACAGCATGATTGCGGTTTTGAGTAATGAAACAGGCTGGGAGTTTTTAAAAGCCTCAGGAATCTTTTGCAGGCATTTAGAGTTAATTAGTTTATTCAGATGATTAGGTTAATAGCTCGTTTAGAGAACCTTTTCATGATATGCTAATTTTTTGAGACAGGAATTTTGGGTTTTCATGAGCTGTATGCCCAAATCATCAGTATTAAAACAATAAAAGACCTGAAATATTTCAGTTGGTGTGCAATGAATCTAAAATATATGAAAGTTTAATTTTTATCATTACATTATGGAAAATAATGAACTTTATCACAATATGCTAATTTTTTGAGAAGGACCTGTAGTTAGTGTGATGCAGATGTGTGCAGTGGTTGCTAAACATGTGGACTGAACAGGTGAGCTGCACTTTTGCTCCTACGGGGAAAATGTTACCATGTGACGCGTGTCTGAGATGACGCTGAACTTTCTGGAGTGAATGACACGCATGCAGCAGATTTCAGCATTTACACAGACAGAGGAAAGCTTTAGCGGAGCGTCTGATTATGTAGAGACTGATCAGAGAGAGTGTGTGTGTGTGTGTGTGTGTGTGTGTGTGTGTGAGATTGAGGGTGTGTACCTCGGCGGGCGGCCTCTCCTCCCGCTCCTCCCGCTCCTCTTCTCCAAGAAGGACGGCCACGGCTGCCTGGGCCGCCTCCTCTCTGGCCTGCTGCTTCGTCGGGCCGCTCATGGGGGGGAATAAACGGGCCCCCAAACGCAACCGGTAGGAGAACCTGAGAGACCGAGACCGTGAGAAGAGAGACTGACAGGTGTGTTGACACGTGATCATGACAGTGAGGACACAATGAGATGAGGTCCAGATGTGTGTTGTGTGTGTGTGTGTGTGTGTGTGTGTACCTCGGTGCGTTTGGGGGCCCCATCTGCCCCACCAAGACCACCTCCACCTCCTCCCCACGAGCGGCCGCGAACTGCCGCAGGCCAGAGAGGGAGTGCCTGTTTAAGCACTCCTGCAGCCGTGGCCATCCTCCCAGTCTCTGCTAGGACAGAGAAACTCGATTACATCATGTGACACACAGAAAATGAAGCAGAAGGGAATAAAAGCGTGTGGTTAGTGAACGTCTGACTCTAGTTCTGTATTAAACGGCTGAAGCGTCTCCTGTAGAAACCATTAGTGCATTAGTACATCGTGCATTAGTGCACTTCTCTGACAGCTAGTGGAAACCCACAGTTCAGAAACAGTGTCAGTCATCTCTCACAGAGACTAGATTACTGGTGACGGTTCACTAATTAATAAAATATCATCTGAAGGGGACCGTTGACAATTATCAGCCGATCAGTACTGAATTATTATATTTCCAGACTGGAATATGAAGAATTTACTGCAAAAGCATAAAGCTGAACTCCAGTGTGAGCAAACGAGAGCGTTTCATCCCTAATATTAAAGGAGACTTCAGTGAAGAGTCTCGATGTGACCTTAGGCTTGACCTTTGACCTCGGCGCAGGAATCGCTCACGGGTTCATATCAGTGGCTTTCATTACGGTGTCGCTTTCAGCCCGAGCTGCACCTAAACGCCACAGGAGGGCAGAAACACATCTGGTTGTTTCACGGCCGGATCTTGGACTTCTACGGACTAGTTCTCATCTCTACTGCAGTTTCCATCTTTCTAGAGCTTCCATTTCTCTAGTTCGTGTCTCTCTCTCGGTCACACACTGTTTCTGTGGTGTCAGTGGTTCTCTCACCCTCTCGGGCAGTGGCCCTCTCCTCCGGAGCTCCCGCAGGGCGATACGGGCCGCTGCCTCCCTCGCCGCCTTCTTGGTGCTGCCAGACCCCTCTGGAAACTCCTCCCCCCCGACCCTGGCCCGCACCGTGAACCTAACAGAGAGAAAGAAGAGGAAGGAGAATATAATCTTTATTCTTTGTGCACAACATGTACATGAACAGCATCTACACAAACACAGCTCAGTGTGTGATCAGTCCTGACACACTTGTATGAAAATGCTTCTTCTGTCACCGAAATAAGAGCGAACAGTTTATCTGTCAGATCAGTTTGAAAGAAAGTAAAAAAGAAAGAATAGTTGAAAGAAAGCAAGAAAGAAACATTAGGAAACAAGAAAGATAGAAAGAATGAATGAAAGAAAGAAAGATCAGTTTGAAAAAAAGAAAAAAGATTAGTTAGAAAGAAAGAAAAATTAGTTTGAAAAATGAAAGAAAACTTAAAAAGAATGAAAGAAAGAAAGACAGTGTGTGTGTGTGTGTGAATATGGTGTGAATAACTGGAAGTCACACACACTGTCACTGCTGAACTGTAAGTCTCTCACACCACACACACACACACACACACACACACACACACACACACTGTCACTGCTGAACTGTAAGTCTCACACACACAAACACACACACACACACACACACACACACACACACACACACACACACACACACACACACACACACACACACACACACACACACACACACACACACACACACACACACACACACACACACACACACACACCACACACACACACACACTGTCACTTCTGAACTGTAAGTCTCACACACACACTGTCTGTGGGTTACTGACTGTCTGTCTGTCTGTGGTTCACGATTTTTGCGTCATTGTAGGAGGAAGTGAAAAGGGTAAATAGCGGATTTCTCTCGTCTCAGGGAAAATGAGAGAGTGTTGCACGACCATCCAATAGTATGACTGGGTTTCTAACAATGGAAAGCTTAACCTGTTAACCTTCATTTCGCACTCGGGGGCTCACAGCTGAAAATGACATACCTGGATTAAAATAAATACAGCTCCTGAGAACAGCGTACCACAGGCACAATTAAGGTATCTTTGGAAAGACAATTGGGACTCTACTAACAATCTATCAGAGTTGATAATACTCAAACAGATAAAAAGTTATAAAAGTTGAAGTGCCTCAAAAATAATGTGCGCTACAAATAATGTGTTATTATTTCATGTACAAATATATAAAAATAGACCTGGAGGAATCCAGATAGGTAAAGGATTGAAAGCCACAAGTCTCATCAGTTTATATTTCAAATTTGAGGAAGATATAATGAAAAATGGGGTTCCTGCAAACTTTTTTCCCAAGACTATGTCAGTTCCCTTTCTCCCTCCCCCTGCCTGAGGCACATGCCCAGAAATGACATCCCCAAACTAAAATAATTGCAGTTTGCTGAACTATTTGCACTACATGCACAATTTAGACATATTTAAAAAGAAGACACTTCAGAGTTTATTACCCAAATCTTAAAGTTGAAAAAACTTTCACAGACAAAAAGTTATAGAATCTGAAGTGTCTTGAAGATAATTTGTACTGCAAGTAACATTTGATTATTTAATGTAAAAATAAATGAAAACAAACCTGGAAGAATCCAGTTAGGTAATTGATTGAAAGACACAAGTCTCATCAGTTTATGTTTCACATTTGAGGAAGATATTATGAAAAATGAGATTCCTACAATATTTTTTCCAAGACTATGTCCAGGTACCAAGGATACATCAAAAAGCAACCTACTGACCAAATGTTATGAAGGGTACTGCAAGCTATTTTGGTCAGTTCATAAAATAGTTCATAATAGTTATAAAATAATAGTTATAAAATAATACACACAACCATAAGACTTTATGTAAGTGATTTATTTGCACAACGGAACAAAAAAAATATAGAAGTAAAATATTATGAAATATATAAATAAAAAAATAACTGAACTTCTTTCAGCTGGTTGGCTGGTGCTTGGATGCCACTCTTCAGGCCTGTTCACACCGGGACGAATTTCGCGCGCGTTATTCGCCGACGTTTAACGCCTCGTGACTAAACAAAGGGCGCCAATGTGAGTGTTCACACCGACGCGTAAAACGCCACGCGTAAAAGCGTCATTTAAAAAAAAACGCCTCGGGTTCGTTTTTTTAGTTTGACGCGCCGCGTCAAAAACTATCCGACCAATGAGATTGGCGCTTTTGCTCACGTGTCTGGAGCTTCTGAAGTTACAGTAAAACACAACTTGGGGGCGCTCAAACACAAAACAGTCTTGGCGAGCACACATACGTAATGGCAAAGAAGATACACAGCGTCCGTCTACTACTACACTCTGCCTGGAAGAAATAAGACGAGGAAGATGCAAGGCCAGATGAATGTAGAGCTGCTGGTCTTGTTGTTGTCTATATAAAGAGACACAAATGAGAATAAAGAACTGTATGACAAACGCGACGAACTCGCTCTCTTCTGAGTGACAAGCGAGTGTCAGACGCACTTTGTGGACCGGGGTATTTCTGTACATTAAGCGCCATCTAATGTCAGGGAATGAATTTGCATGTTCACTCGGCTCATCGTCAGCGAAAAACGCTTGGGTGTGAACACAAAAAACGCGTTGAAAAACGCTGACGAATAACGCGAGCCGATATTCGTCCCGGTGTGTACGAGCCTTTCATCTGAAGATTCAACTTGATTGCTGTTGCATGGGAAAGAATGGAAAGATAATGAGCACTGCATGTAAAGTAAATAATTCAGTTTAGTTTTTATATGGCTGGCCATTCAATCAACAATCAAACTGATGGTCAGTCGTTTAGACAGCATTCATACTAAAGCTCATCCATTCAATCAACAATCAATGGCCGGTGATGGCCAGTGATACAGACAGCATTCATATGGATGGACAGACATAGAGCCAACAATCACACCGATGGCCGGCCATCAGACAGGAATATGCAATTTTGATAGCATACAACTCCTTCCTATTTATCTCTAGCACATTTTCTGCAATTCTTCCCAGCACACACACATATAATATATATATATATATATATATATATATATATATATATATATATATATATATATATATATATATACATACATACATACATATACACAAAGTATACATTTTTACAGTATAATATACATAATATTTACAGTACAAATACAAATAGACTGAAACCATTGGCATGTAGTGTGCTAAAGGTTTCAGTCTATTTGTATTTGTACTGTAAATATTATACTGTAAAAATGTATATACATACAGTATGTGTGTGCCAGGAAAAACGATAAACAACAAAACAACTGCACAACCGTCAACCGTCCAACACATATAAATAGATACAAATAAATAAATAAATAAATAAATAAATAAGTGCATATAAAGGTAGCACAATCTTTTCAGACCACAATGCATTTACCTTATGAAACAAATGACAAACCATTCACTCATTCACTAATTCTCTCTCTCTCTCTCTCTCTCTCTCTCTCTCTCTCTCTCTCTCTCTCTCTCTCACACACACACACACACACACACACACACACACACACACACACACACACACACACACACACACACACACACACACACCACACCCTCTCTCTCTCTCTCTCTCTCTCTCTCTCTCTCACACACACACACACACACACACACACGCGCGTATAAAGTGTGCATGCTACATAAATTATATAACGTTATAGCAACTCACCGATATAAAATTGGATCATCTTTTCCGTCCGGAAGCATATCACCCTAGTCGTTGTCTGTCTTCACTCTCCTCAAGGGAAAAGTCACTACTCACGTTGTCTATAGCCGCTTTCCGCCCGGAGGGACTTTTGCAGTTCCTAGAACCTAACGTTCCTATAACCATTTTTTTCGCGTGTTCCGACCGGACTAAGTTGGGGATTTTTTAGTTCCTCAGACCGTAGTTCCTATAACTCTTTCAGTACCTAGTCTAGAGCGAGGACTTTTTTAGTTCCCTTTCCCAACGTCGGATACCTTTACTCCCTGTATGTCTTACTGAGAGATGTAATATTTAAACCCCTTGGCCTTCTCTCTCTTTCTCTGGAGAAAAATCACAAACCGTAATATTCGGCAAATGTCCAAGACATCTGGAGAAATACTGCCTATGCCTCTACGTCGTCCATCAGGCTACCGGAAACTAGACACCCCCTATCGGTTTCACAGCCGGAAGTAGCATTTGCTAACGATATTTGTATTTTTGAGTAAAACAGGGCTTAGTAGAAGGATATGAGTTTAGTAAGCTTAGAAAACTGTATTTAATAATAATGATAATGTATAAAGGTTAATAATGTTATTAGATATTTATGGAGTTATTTATTGGTTTTATTATGGATGTATGTAGTTATTTATATATTTATTTTAAGGGAAGTGAGGAAAGGCTATTGTGATCCACACTCCATATCAGAAGGTGGCGGTAATGCACACTTAAAAGTTGTTTGCCAACCGCCATTAAAAGACATAAGAAGAAGAAGAAGCATTTGCTAACGTGCACAGTCTATTTCACCATTGCTGCTTCGAGTGATCTCGAATAAAACATCTTCAGCAGAAAAAAACTTCTTTTGACGAATCCATATGATGACAGAATCCGTCCAGTGAGTAAGACGCGAAAACAGATGTTTGTTGACTAGGGAACCGTCTACTATAGCTTGTTAGCTAGCTGGCCTGTCAGATGACAGGGGTGTCGTCAGAGCCGCGTCGCAGGTGAGCTGCTCAAACTGATTGGAGAGCGGGGAGAGCGCCGGATTCAAAAAAAAAAAAAAACATCTTGCTCGAGTGAGGAATATAAACTTCCCGGCTATCGTTGGACTCATTGGCTACATTTTCTATCAGTCATATAATTACGACGATTTCATTGGCTTTCGTTGTAAAGACAAAATGATAGGATGTGCATATCTTGACGTCACAAAAACTGACTGCAGTGTTTGGATATTTTGAGCTAGATATCGCCTATCTTTGTTTGTGTGTGCGGTCTAAATGTGTTCATTACACTCTAAGCAACACACACATTTAACTTTTTGGTACCGGGAGTCTGTTTTTATGCATTATTTATTGCGTAACAGACAAATATGAGACGTCACCCTGAAGAAACGCGATGTAAACGAAGGAATAATTATCAATATTTCAACGTTATTGTTTCTTTGGACTAAAATGCTCCATGGGATGTTATTCAGTGGACCCTCAGCTTTCCATTCAATCTGGAACTTTTAGCAGTGGATGCGTTTGTGGCTCGTTATTACGACAATACTGGTAAGAGCTCCGTTTTTGATTATGTGTGTTTTGATGTGTACTGCTTGAGCTTTCCATCGAAAAACAGTGCTCTATCATCGATGCTTGAGGCTTAGACCTATAGAAACTGGACTAACATTTCATTTACATGTTCAGTTCATCTGTAATATTTGCCCACTTTACGATAGAAATGCTACAGCGACTGTAATTTCTTCAACAAGAACATGTGGACTTCAAAACATGCAAACTCAGAGCGATGATTGAAACTTATTTAGAAACAGGAACAGTTTGCATATATTTAGAAACATATTGATGTATTCTCACAGTTAGTTAGTTATTACTGTAGTAAACGCACAGAAACAGCAGCTGTGGAGAGTTCAGCACTAGATGTGTTAAAGTTACCTCGGAGCATGAGGAGGGCCAGTACTGCCCTCCCCCATGAAGGCCACCTCCAGCCTCCTCCTTTGGCCCACGGTGTGGAGGGCTGATATGGGGTGCTGGGGGGGCTCCTGGGGGGGCTGCTGGGGGGGCTGCTGGGGGGGCTCCTGCGGCTCCTGCTGCTGATCCATTTTTGTTTTTGAAATTCGTCCGCGTTTCTTTTATGCGTTTACTGGCGGCTAACAAACAAACACAGGTTGTAGGCTCATAGCGCCACCTACTGTACGGGGTTGAATTTTTTCTTTTTTAAATTAATGCTCGAATAACAATAACATTAGAACATTGGTAAAGGATTGGCAATACATACAAATACACACACAAAATAAAACAATACATAATTGACACATCTTACCACAAAATAAGAATAGTTATAAATTACTTCATAAAAGAAGAAAATATAATGACACAAGGATGTCAGCTCATGGGCCGTGTGAAGGCCTCATGGACACTCCACAAACCCGTCTCCACACCTAGTCCAGTCATTTAGTGTTATAATACATGTTCACATAAGATGGTTTATCATGTATTTTAACAGTGTTGTTCTATAAAACTATGAGTGCCTTTGATACTTTATTTGAACCGAACATTATTACCATATTGTTATTATATATGTAACAGAGTTTAAAATAATGTTTATAAATTCATGCTTTAAATAGGCAAACATGCAACTGGCTGTTGCGTCACTCGCATTTGTGTGCGTGTAATTGTGGGCGGAGTTACGTCGTCACCAGCAGAGTTTCACATCTCTCCTGCTGGTAAGTCGCATCAAAAAGCTCTGCGTCATTAAAAACGGAGTTTATGTTTTAAAGTGCAAGGATGGACTTTAATACTGCACACAAGTTTACTTCATGTATCTGTCAGTCCCTAGCTCTGTCAGTCGAGTCAAATGTGTTATTTGCGATGGTGAAATGTGATGACTGTATGTTAATCTGCTTGTGAACTCCCGATTCTCTGTTTATTCCATTTAAGATCTATGAGCAACATTGATGCGTGAATGCACTGCCCACTAACCAGTTTTTGGTCGTTTGTCTCAGGTATGTTTTTATATTCGAATTTGTCATGTTCTGTGTATAAATGTATTAGCTGAATTAATTGTTAGCATTAACACCGTGCTGTGTGCTCGCACGTGCTGAGCTGAACTAACGCACGTGTAACTACGCCATTTTAGGTGGCTGTTCTTTTCTTTCTGTATTCCATTTTATACCAAAAATATGAAAATGATGGTTGCTTAAATTTATTGTCTTTCTGCAATTGTAAATTGATGAGAAATGAGAACCGAGACAGTGATTTATACCTTATTTCTTTAATGTATGTCTTATTTTGAGTTTTATTCCCCTATACGATCACTTTGTAAAATGTACCAGCAGAGTTTCACATCTCTCCTGCTGATCTATGAGCAACATTGATGCGTGAATGTACTGCCCACTAACCAGTTTTTGGTCGTTATTCTGTTTGTTTCAGGCTCAGTAAAGGATATTCTTGAGTGACCATCCACCTGCTCTCAGTGTGATTCCATCCGGACAAACACACACAGTCACATTGGTGCCGTGACCCGTTGTTTCTTCAATCAAGATGGCTCCTGAAGCGGCCGAGGGTTCATCTTAGAGCTTCCGCTGGAGTCAGGTGGACACAGTTTTGCTCAGGAACGTTTTTATTTTAAAGAAAAGACACTATTTTTATATAGAGACATTTGCAATTAAGCAATTTGCGATATTTTCCAAGGACAATTTGCTATACGTACATCAGCACATTTTTAGTTTTTGATTTATTGAACTTTATTGTGATTTTTTTTTTTTTTTTTACAAGTATTGATATTCATTATGAGTGGTTTTAATAACTATAACACTCCACTCTGCGGTAGTAAAGGTAGAGGATGGGGTTTATTGAAAGTGCCAAATTAATTACAGTTCAGTGGGCCTGATGTACAGAGGGATGCTCATGTAATCATAGACAGTCACAGTCCCAATTCAGATCCATTGGGTTTTGAGGGCCCATCCACAAGTTGTGATTCAGATGCTTCAAGACAGCAACAGGGTGTGTTTTCGTCTACTCCATACTCTGCAGTGACTAATGCACAGCAACCAAATGTAATGTCTGACATAATCAGCCAGGTTGGTCAGCAAATTGCTGATAGCATAGTCAACAGACTAAGCCCAACACATAAAGTTGACTCGCATTCAGTTGATGATTCCGCCAGAAATGCAACTGCAGAGTGTGCAGCTTCACAAATGATGGACCTGATGTGAAGCCAGTTGTCCTTTTCCATAAATGTGAGAGAACCTCCTAGCTTCAGGGGAGAAGTTTCTGATGCTGTTGACTTAAAGGGTTAGTTCGCCATTTAAGACATGAAGTTGTATGCAATCCTTACCAGCACTATAGTGCACACACACTGACCCACTCTGTAGTCGCCTCGCTGGTCAGTTGTTGAGTAGGGAGGGATTAGTTGTGGGAGGGAGGGAGTTAGTTGAGTGAGGGAGGGGGTTAGTTGAGTGATGGAGGGAGTTGTTGGGTGAGGGAGGGAGTTAGTTGAGGAGGGAGTGGAGTTAGGTGAGTGAGGGAGGGAGTTAGTTGGGGGGAGGGAGGGGTTAGTTGAGTGAGGGAGGGAGTTAGTTGAGTGAGTGAGGGGGGAGGGAGTTAGTTTGAGGGAGGGAGGGGGGGGGAGGGAGTTAGTTGAGGGAGGGAGGGAGGGAGTTAGTTGAGGGAGGAGGGGGTTAGTTGAGTGATGGAGGGAGTGTTGATGTGCGGGAGGGAGTTAGTTGAGAGGGAGGGAGGGAGTTAGTTGAGTGAGGGATGGAGGGAGTTAGTTGAGAGGGGGGAGTTAGTTGGTGGAGGGAGGGAGTTAGTTGAGTGAGGGAGGGAGGGAGTTAGGGGAGGGAGGGAGTTAGTTGAGTGAGGGAGGGAGTTAGTTGGAGAGGGAGGGGGGATTAGGTTGAGTGAGTGAGGGAGGGAGTTAGTTGAGTGAGGGAGGGAGTTAGTTGAGGGAGGGGGGAGTTAGTTGGGTGAGGGAGGGAGTTAGTTGAGAGGGAGGGGGGAGTTAGTTGAGTGAGGGAGGGAGTTAGTTGAGGGGAGGGGGGAGTTGAGTTGAGAGGGAGGGGGGAGTTAGTTGAGTGAGGGAGGGAGTTAGTTGACGGGGAGGGGGGAGTTAGTTGAGTGAGGGGAGGGAGTTAGTTGAGGGAGGGAGGGAGGGAGTTAGTTGAGTGAGGGAGGGAGGGAGTTAGTTGAGAGGGATGGGGGGAGTTAGTTGGAGGGAGGGGGGAGTTGAGTTGAGTGAGGGAGGGAGGGAGTTAGTTGAGGGAGGGGGGAGTTAGTTGCGTGAGGGAGGGAGGGAGTTAGTTGAGGGAGGGGGGAGTTAGTTGAGTGAGGGAGGGAGTTAGTTGAGTGAGGGGAGGGAGTTAGTTGAGGGGGGAGGGAGTTAGTTGAGTGAGGGAGGGAGTTAGTTGAGTGAGTGAGGGGGGAGGGAGTTAGTTGGGGAGGGAGGGGGGGGAGGGAGTTAGTTGAGGGAGGGGGGAGGGAGTTAGTTGAGGGATGGAGGGGTTAGTTGAGTGATGGAGGGAGTTTGTTGAGGGAGGGAGTTAGTTGAGAGGGAGGGAGGGAGTTAGTTGAGTGAGGGATGGAGGGAGTTAGTTGAGTGAGGGAGGGAGTTTAGTTGAGAGGGGGGAGTTAGTTGAGTGAGGGAGGGAGTTAGTTGAGTGAGGGAGGGGGGAGTTAGGGGAGGGAGGGAGTTAGTTGAGTGAGGGAGGGAGTTAGTTGAGAGGGAGGGGGGGAGTTAGGTGAGTGAGTGAGGGAGGGAGTTAGTTGAGTGAGGGAGGGAGTTCGTTGAGGGAGGGGGGAGTTCGTTGGGTGAGGGAGGGAGTTGTTGCAGGGAGGGGGGAGTTTAGTTGAGTGGGGAGGGAGTTAGTTGAGAGGGAGGGGGAGTTAGTTGAGGGGAGGGGGGAGTTAGTTGAGTGAGGGAGGGAGTTAGTTGAGAGGGAGGGGGGAGTTAGTTGAGTGAGGGGAGGGAGTTAGTTGAGGGAGGGAGGGAGGGAGGTAGTTGAGTTGAGTGAGGGAGGGAGGGAGTTAGTTGAGAGGGATGGGGGGAGTTAGTTGAGAGGGAGGGGGGAGTTGAGTTGAGTGAGGGGGGAGGGGTTAGTTGAGGGAGGGGGGAGTTAGTTGAGTGAGGGAGGGAGGGAGTTAGTTGAGGGGGGGGGGAGTTTAGTTGAGTGAGGGAGGGAGTTAGTTGAGTGAGGGGAGGGAGTTAGTTGAGGAGGGGAGGGAGTTAGTGAGAGGGAGTTACGTTGAGTGAGTGCAGGGAGGGAGTTGTGTGAGTGGGGAGGGGAGGGAGTTAGTTGAGGGAGGGAGGGCGTTAGTTGACGGGAGGGAGGGAGTTTAGTTGAGGGAGGGGGGAGTTAGTTGAGTGCGGGAGGGAGTTAGTTGAGTGAGGGGAGGGAGTTAGTTGAGTGAGGGGGGAGTTAGTTGAGTGAGTGAGGGGGGAGGGAGTTAGTTGCGGGAGGGAGGGGGGGGAGGGGTTAGTTGGGGAAGGGAGGGAGGGAGTTGTTGCGGGACTGGAGGGGGTTAGTTGAGTGTGGGGGAGTTTGTTGAGGGAGGGAGTTAGTTGAGAGGGAGGGCGGGAGTTCGTTGGTGAGGGAGTGGAGGGCGTTAGTTGAGTGAGGGCGGGGTTAGTTGAGGGGGGGAGTTAGTTGAGTGAGGGGGGAGTTAGTTGAGTGAGGGAGGGAGGGAGTTATGGGAGGGAGGGAGTTAGTTGAGTGAGGGAGGGAGTTAGTTGAGAGGGGGGGGGAGTTCGGTGAGTGAGTGAGGGACGGGAGTTGTTGAGTGAGGAGGGAGTTAGTTGAGGGAGGGGGAGTTCGTTGGGTGGGGAGGGGTTGTTGAGCGGGCGGGGGAGTTGTTGAGTGAGGGAGGGAGTTAGTTGAGGGGAGGGGGGAGTTAGTTGAGAGGGAGGGGGGAGTTAGTTGAGTGAGGGGAGGGGTTAGTTGAGAGGGAGGGGGGAGTTAGTTGAGTGAGGGGAGGGAGTTAGTTGAGGGAGGGAGGGGGGGTTCAGTTGAGTGAGGGGGGAGGGAGTTAGTTGAGAGGGATGGGGGGAGTTAGTTGACGAGGGGGGGGGAGTGAGTTGAGTGAGGGGGGAGGGAGTTAGTTGAGGAGGGGGGGAGTTAGTTGAGTGAGGGAGGGAGGGATGTTAGTTGCGGGAGGGGGGGAGTTAGTTGAGTGAGGGAGGGAGTTAGTTGAGTGACGGGGCGGGAGTTGTTGAGGGAGGGGAGGGAGTTAGTTGAGTGAGGGAGGGAGTTAGTTGAGTGGGCTCTTTCTTTCTTTCTAACTAATCTCTTTCTTTCTTTCTAACTAATCTTTTCTTTCTTTCTACTAATCTCTTTCTTCTTTCTAACTATCTCTTTTTTCTTTCTAACTAATCTCTTTCTTTCTTTCTAACTAATCTATCTTTTTCTTTCTAACTAATCTATCTTCTTTCTTTCTAACTAATCTATCTTTCTTTCTTTCTAACTAATCTACTTTCTTTCTAACTAATCTTTCTTTCTTTCTAACTAATCTTTCTTTCTTTCTAACTTCTTTCTTTCTTTCTAACTAATCTTTTTCTTTTCTAATATCTTTCTTTCTTTCTAACTAATCTATCTTTTCTAACTAATCTATTTCTTTCTAACTAATCTATCTTTCTAACTAATCTATCTTTCTTCTAACTAATCTATCTTTCTTTCTAACTAATCTATCTTTCTTTCTTTCTAACTAATCTATCTTTCTTTCTTTCTAACTAATCTTCTTTCTTTCTTTCTAACTAATCTATCTTTCTTTCTTTCTTAACTAATCTATCTTTCTTTCTTTCTAACTAATCTATCTTTCTTTCTTTCTAACTAATCTATCTTTCTTTCTTTCTAACTAATCTATCTTTCTTTCTTTCTAACTAATCTATCTTTCTTTCTTTCTAACTAATCTATCTTTCTTTCTTTCTAACTAATCTATCTTTCTTTCTTTCTAACTAATCTATCTTTCTTTCTTTCTAACTAATCTATCTTTCTTTCTTTCTAACTAATCTATCTTTCTTTCTTTCTAACTAATCTATCTTTCTCTTTCTTTCTAACTAATCTATCTTTCTTTCTTTCTAACTAATCTATCTTTCTTTCTTTCTAACTAATCTATCTTTCTTTCTTTCTAACTAATCTATCTTTCTTTCTTTCTAACTAATCTATCTTTCTTTCTTTCTAACTAATCTATCTTTCTTTCTTTCTAACTAATCTATCTTTCTTTCTTTCTAACTAATCTATCTTTCTTTCTTTCTAACTAATCTATCTTTCTTTCTTTCTAACTAATCTATCTTTCTTTCTTTCTAACAAATTTATCTTTCTTTCTTCTACTAATCTACTTCTTTTTAACTAATCTATCTTTCTTTTTTCTAACTAATATCTATCTTTCTTTCTTTCTTTTTCTTTCTAACTAATCTATCTTTCTTTCTTTCTTTCTCTTCTTTCTAACTAATCTATCTTTCTTTCTTTCTTTCTTTCTAACTAATCTATCTTTCTTTCTTTCTTTCTTTCTAACTAATCTATCTTTCTTTCTTTCTTTCTTTCTAACTAATCTATCTTTCTTTCTTTCTTTCTTTCTAACTAATCTATCTTTCTTTCTAACTAATCTCTTTCTTTTTTCTAACTAATCTATCTTTCTTTCTTTCTTTCTTTCTAACTAATCTTTCTTTCTTTCTTTCTAAATCTAACTAAAATCTATCTTTCTTTCTAACTAATCTCTTTCTTTTTTCTAACTAATCTATCTTTCTTTCTTTCTTTCTTTCTAACTAATCTTTCTTTCTTTCTTTCTAATCTATCTTTCTTTCTTTCTTTCTTTCTTTCTAACTAATCTATCTTTCTTTCTTTCTAACTAATCTATCTTTCTTTCTTTCTAACTAATCTATCTTTCTTTCTTTCTAACTAATCTATCTTTCTTTCTTTCTAACTAATCTATCTTTCTTTCTTTCTAACTAATCTATCTTTCTTTCTTTCTAACTAATCTATCTTTCTTTCTTTCTAACTAATCTATCTTTCTTTCTAACTAATCTATCTTTCTTTTCTTTCTAACTAATCTCTTTCTTTCTTTCTAACTAATCTATCTTTCTTTCTTTCTAACTAATCTATATTTCTTTCTTTCTTTCTTTCTAACTAATCTCTTTCTTTCTTTCTTTGGTCCCACTTTATATTAAGTGGCCCTAATACCTGTGAACTTACATGGTTACTAGATATGTACTTAGTATGTAACTACAGTGTAAATACACATTGGTACATAGTATTTACAACTGTAATATTTGTGTAACTACACATATGTAACAACCCACAGAAAGGTATGTGTAAGTACAAATGTGTAACAGGACATTGGTAACAACACTTTTTCCACTACAGTAAGTACACATGTGTAACAGGCATTGTGTAACTACATTTTGTAACAACAATATGTATTCACACAAGTTGTTCCACTTCCACACGCAGTCTTCCATACTGTAGTTAACAGTTAAGAACGCACTGAAACCATGATGATTCCTATGTGTATACCATGTATTTACTATATGACCGGCAGGACTTATGTTGAATTACAGCTAAAGTTTTCCCTTGTGGTACCAGTGTACTTACATGGTAACTCCTCAGGAACTCTGCACTTGATACAATGTGTTAAACTGTCATAACTTACGGTGTATTATGCAAAACCCAAACCTCTGTGCAACACTGTATTAACAGTGTACTTGCATGGTAACTCCTCAGTAACTGTCTACTTAATATAAAGTGTAAAATGGTCATAACTTACGGTGTATTATGCAAAACCCAAACCTCTGTGCAACACTGTATTAACAGTGTACTTGCATGGTAACTCCTCAGTAACTGTCTACTTAATATAAAGTGTAAAATGGTCATAACTTACTCTGTAATATGCAAAACCCAAACCTATGTGCAACACTGTATTAACAGTGTACTTACATGGTAACTCCTCAGTAACTGTCTACTTAATATAAAGTGTAAAATGGTCATAACTTACTCTGTAATATGCAAAACCCAAACCTATGTGCAACACTGTATTAACAGTGTACTTACATGGTAACTCCTCAGGAACTGAACTGTCCACTTAATATAAAGTGTAAAATGGTTAGGGTTAGGGTTGGGTTAGGGTTAGGGTTTATTACCCTCGCCCATCCCTGGTGTGGGGTGGTCCCTTGACGTCGTAAACCACTATATAGGATTAAAGCCTCATTGAATCAGAAGTAAAGTCATCCGTATTCTATTAATTAGACCGAAATATAATTATAGTAATAAACTAGGATAATATAGTTTATTAATATGCATATCAAGCGTTGTATACAAGCAAAGAGATGCCGTCCTACGTTCCTAAATGTAGGAAACATTGTTTTCCTGACAAAGACAAATATTTTCTCTTAATCCAGTAATGATATTTACATTAAAGATTAAGAATCTTAGAATCTGTCATTTTTAGAGGTTAAAAAAGGGGATGAATTGTTCGCAACAAGTTCTGTAAAAAGCATTTAGAAAGTAAGGCTTTAAGTTAACTTTACCAAATATTAAGTTCAGTTATAGAACTTTAGCGCATTGAGTTTAAATTAAAACACGTCATTACCGAATTGAGGGTTGTTTAATAATTATCAAGCACCCGCACTTGGTGAGATTATTCAGAAAAAGCGACAAAAGTAATTTTCTGATAAATCATCGTACACGGAAGCACTGTGTTGTGTTGTAACCCCAGATTTTGAGGGTCGCTTAGAGAAAGATGTCTTTGTATTTTTTAAAAACATAGGCCTAGATAGCTCTACGACCTACATAGATGTTTTACACGAAAAAAATATTTCAGAGATCCTTGTGCGGTATTCTGTATTCGCATTCGCATAAAGGGTTAAAATATAAAATATACATTTAAGAGATATTTAAAAACTATGATGGTATAATAATATAATGTGGTTTAAACCATAATTTTATGGTTGCAAAAAAAAATCTAGAAAATTCATGCGAATACGGTCGTATATGAACAAAGAGAAGACCTAGAGTTCGCTAACATTACAGCTAACTGTAGGAAACAGATATCCATGGGGTGAAAGTGTAAAGAAGACACCATACAAAATACGATAAGTGTTACGATAGTGTTGTTGAAAATGAAACCGTGGTAAACAATTTAAGAACACTGGCGCTGTTAAACATGCTGTTCAATAACAATGTTCACTATAAACAAGAATCCGACTCTAATGCGACTGAGCGTGTTTCATATATAACTGTAGATAGTTAGATATGATTTATCTAACAATTGATATTTACGATGTTAAATTTGATGATGAGGGCAAAAACTGCTTACCACATGTTTTCATTACTTACTGCTTACCGCCTGTTTTCTGGATCAGGCCTAAAAGACCCCTGGCTAAAACTCTTGTGTCAAAGTATCGGTGTAGACGGAATAAAAAAATAAAATAAAATGAATCATCCCGCCTTTCACGTAAAAATATCAACGGTAATTCATTAGCTTAACCAATGTTTAGCCACATACATAAAATAACTGTGTATCTATGACTGTGCTGCGAAATGGGCAATAGCTAGACGAGTTTGAAGTATAATAGTTTTATAGGTACCAGAAAAACAGCAATACTCATCTTTCATGTCGATGTTTCGTAGACATAGCTGAAAGATGTTCTAAAAGAAATATCTCATGTAGAATTATATCTGTTTATGTTTTTTCATAAATTCCTATATGTTTGACCACGCTCTGAGACTATAGTTTTTGCAAACTGTACAAAAACAAAAAGAAGCAAGATGTAAACGGCCTAATTGACTAGTACATAAATGTCAATTACAAACATACAAAACTGATCACAAGTGTATGGCTTTTCTGTATGGCTCATGTTGTATTTACTTTTTAGCAAGTTGATCACTAGAATTTACGTTTGTGCAATTTGATCTGCATAGTCAGATGTGATTCTGTTGTAATAGTTTAAGTGTAAAACAGCATGCACTTTTTGCGTTAATACTTTGTGTATTTATTATAAACGGTGCTTTTCACCCCTGTTTTCTTAGTGATTTCTTAGAATTTTAAATTCATGTATAAATATTATGTTTTAAAGTTAGACCATAGTCTTTACAAGAGTATGGAAATTTGCATCACTACGGTGTGACAAAATATGTTGCCGTGTAAAAATAGATCCAAACATTTAAGCACAGCTATTTACACACATACTAAGCAGGATAATATCCAATTGTAGATTGTGAACACACCATTATCTGTTTATTTGGGGGCCAGAGAATGATTTTTGAACAACATTTTGTGCTGGATGTTGAAGTAAAGGTAATAGTTAATAACAAAAACTTTAAATCAACATGAAAACCATAATATTAATATAATTAGTTTGAAAATGACTTCCATAATATTTTCCTTTAGTAAAGCTATGACCGTATCACCCCCCACAAAGTTTTGTGTTTGTGGTTGAGACCTCGCAGAGATTACACCAATATTAGGGTTCTCAAACATTGCCTGTTTTTTAAGGAATACAAACTTTGCCATTGTTTATTATATGGCAAGTTTGGTTTCTTCTTACTTGTACAATATACTTGGTTCTCGATACAAAAATTAAAACTCCATCACCAATCAATTATTAAAAACATTTTTTTATTTTATTTTTTTAAACTGTTTAAGTACATAATGCCAGTTAGCCTGTTTCTATTCTTTCCCAGTATCCCCTTTCGGGCAGTATTTGGCTTTGATAAAATCTGCAGTTTGATAAGTCTGCAGTAAAGGGTATAGTAATAGTTACAATTCTGAGTCTGAATAATCCAGGAGCATGACACTAAATTCTACAAAACTCGATCCAATAGTACCAAAAACACAAATTCTGTATTGCAAATATTCCTTAAAATTGGTCCCGAATAGTTAACTACTGCTTAATTAAGATTGATTTTATACATTACATACGTGAAAACTGTTTTAATAGTTTCTCGCGAATGACACTTACATTATGCTGGCACATTTGATGTGGCAGAAGTCATATTGATCTCAAAGGAGCTTGAACCAGTTATGATCGGCGAAAACACATGGCCATCATCAGATGCAGAGATTTTGCCTGTTTACATAAAATATCTGTCAGTTAATCCGTCAATTATTCATTTTTTTCTTATTTTATTATTGCTGCCATGAATTGAGTTAATTCATGCCTTTGATAAAATCTGCAGTAAATAAATAAGTTTGATAAGTCTGTAGTAAAATAAATGGCTGATAAAGGCTGTAGTAATAGTTACAATTCTGAGTCTGAATAATCCAGGAGCATGACACTAAATTCTACAAAACTCGATCCGATAGTACCAAAAACACAAAGTCTGTATTGCAAATTTGCACACGATACTGTTAGACCAGAATGTAACCTTCCTTAAAATTGGTCCCAAATAGTTAACTACGACTGATTCATTAAGAATAATTTTATACATTACATAGGCGAAAACTGTTTTAATAGTTTCTTGTGTATTACACTTACAATATGCCGGCACATTTGGTTTGCCAGAAGTCATATTGATCTCAAAGGAGCCAAGAGATAAACCAGTTATGATCGGCGAAAACACATGGCCATCATCAGATGCAGAGATTTTGCCTGTTTACATAAAATATCTGTCAGTTCATCCGTCAATTGTTCATTATACATAGAGTGCAACAGTGCCTCCCCCTTTTTTCATTCTTATTTCCCATAGTGATTTAAAAACTATATATTTATATATAAATATGCAAAATATGCATATGCAAGCTTATACAAACATTTCAGTATTTTGAGAGGGTAGGGAGATTTTGTCATGTGCAGTTCTTCATGGGAGTGGGGCAGAGCTATTTTGGAGTGTGTTGCTTTTTTAAAAACTGTTTGACATAATTTTCACTACAGCATCATGGCTCGTGGGTAATGTAGTTTTCAGCAGGACTGAATAAGCTGAAGGCTTTATCAGAAGCAAATACCATGTATTAACAACCTCTTAGCTCACAGTAGGTCTGTCTTTAAAATTAATTTCCGTATGGAGAAAGTAAATGTTTTTACTTCCAGAAACCGCCTGTTGCACTCTCATTAAAAATAAAATATAAACCACACTAACATGTTACTTGAATGCCTGATTGTCCTGCAGTGTTTGCTGTCTCTAGAGAGCGAGAGCGAGCATGTTATTTTAAATGACAATGAAAAGCGCTAGCCTATATAAATAGTTTTGACTTGACTTTTATATGTTTTGCTTATCACACTGTGATAGTGTCATTCATATAGCTTACACGTTAAACAATTTATCATGCAAATTGCTAAAAGTTAAAATCAAAGAAAGAGTAAAAGAAGAAAGAAAGAGTAAAAGAAGAAATAAAAAGTAGCCTAGCAAAATTTAAAAAGCAAGTAACTGAAGAGGAATAAAATAGGCCTATGCACATATAAGCATGTCTGACTAAAATAATCTAAATAAGATTTAAAACTGAATAAAAACCAAAAAATTCATTTTAAGGTATTTTATGGAAACCCCGCAGCTTAAATAAACAATGCTGCAGATTTTAGTTACATCAGGTAAAAAATAAAACAGTTAAAATAACATAGCATAATACAAAATAAACATTGCTGTAAAACAGACATATTAAACTGATAGTTTTGGGATATGGTTTAAAAACTATAGCATAATGAGCATAAACAATGTTGTACATTTTTAAAATAATACTTTATGATAAATAGTAGAGACATTTAATATCTGTATCATAATACAATACTCCATATTTTAAAATCATACTTTGATAAATTAATATCTGTATCACCAATATATATGATAATGTCCCATGTTTAATAAAGTAGATACATTTAATATCTGTATCGCATCAATATCTGTATCACCAATATCATAATAATGTACCATGTCTAAAAAAATCATACTTTAACCAATTAATATAGTAGATAAAAATATCTACATCACATCAATATCATAATACAATGTCCTATGTTTAAAAAAAATCATATCTACTGTTTATACATGGGGCGAAAAACATCATTGCATGATACAGATAAACAGCAATAGTATATTATAGAAATAGAAACTACTTACTGTTCTGCATTTTTGATAAGGTCCAGACATGGGGTATGGCACACGTCCGTGTGTCTTGGCTGTTTTAGCCTTTTACAGTAAGAGCCTGTGGAAAACTATGGGGGAACGGCGGAGCTGTGTGTCTACTAGATTCTTTCAGTACTATATGAATGTAATTGTTAGGTTCAAGACCAATTCGCATTCCCAGGGGGTAGGCAGAACTTTTGATTACACGAGCGCCATATTTCACTGACAACTGTCACTCCTGAAAATAAGTCCTATGGATTAAAAGTAATTTATTACCGGTGGTACAAAAACTGTTTGTCACGCACACTGTCCATGCTGGCAGGCACTACCTGTGTGTTTTTTTTTTTTTTTTTTTTTTTCTTCTTCAACTCTGTAAAAAATAATTGGTTCAGTAAGACATTTTATTTTGTATTATTTATTTTATTTTATATTATCTATATAATTTTAAATTAACACAATGCTTTTTCAACTTTAGTCAGATAAAATTCCAGTGGGCCCTAGCAATGTGGGAGTGTAAAACTTTAAAGATTTATTTAAGACAATCTTTTCATTTTAAAATAGCATATTTAAACTTTTACGATTATGCTTTGAAATAAATTCTTATATCTATACTAATGTCCTATAGCCACCATATGTAGAAACATGTTTAGACTTTATGTTCTCTTAGCAAAACAGGAGTGACAATGATGTAATGCACGCCTTGTAAGATTTAAGGCAGAGACCTCCTCATGAAACTGACGCTCATACTGAACACACGTGCACGCGCACACACACACACATAGACAGAGGCCCTTCGAGCTCAGAGACTGTCATGTACAGAGAGAGGAGAGAGAGAGAGAGAGAGAGAGAGAGAGAGAAATCACTCGCCATCTTATGCATCTTAACCATTCATAGGCTGTATGAACATCTGAGATAGGAGCTACTTCAACTCTGTGAAAATGTAAACTGTATTTATTTCATCTAAAATAATTGAATCAGTAAATTTCGTTTGATATTTATTTTTAAAATGAACGATTAAAGCATTTAATTTATATACTTTCAAAGAACAGCATGTTTTTCAACTTTAGTTAGTGTTAAATATTTTATTTATATTTCATTTATATACTTTGCGAGATCAATGTTTTTCAACTCTAGTTAGTGTTAAATTTAATATTTTGTAAATGACCAGATTTTGTAAATGACTTTTCAACTTTTTGTGAGATATACACATATTACCCTCACTGCCACTGTGTGCTCAGCAATGAGCTCAGGAATGCGGAGGTTGCTACCAGCGTTGTGATTTATTTGACAGTAAATTACTATAGCCATGTAAGAATCACACACCGGCCCTTTGAACTCAGAGACTGTCATGCACTGACTATGAGAGAGAGAATCACTTACCGAGTCTTTTCAGCTTTTTGTCATCCATTTTTACACTGTATGAAAATTCATGTGTTAGGAACTACTTCAACACTCTAGAAATGCAAGGTGTTTTTGTTTTTCAAGTTAGTGTTAAATATTATATTTGTAAATTAATAATTGCACATTTACACTCACCGGCCACTTTATTAGGTACACCTGTCCAACTGCTCGTTAACACTTAATTTCTAAGCAGCCAATCACATGGCGGCAACTCAGTGCATTTAGGCATGTAGACATGGTCAAGACAATCTCCTGCAGTTCAAACCGAGCATCAGTATGGGGAAGAAAGGTGATTTGAGTGACTTTGAACGTGGCATGATTGTTGGTGCCAGAAGGGCTGGTCTGAGTATTTCAGAAACTGCTAATCTACCGGGATTTTCACGCACAACCATCTCTAGGGTTTACAGAGAATGGTCCGAAAAAGAAAAAACATCCAGTGAGCGGCAGTTCTGTGGGCGGAAATGCCTTGTTGATGCCAGAGGTCAGAGGAGAATGGCCAGACTGGTTCGAGCTGATAGAAGGGCAACAGTGACTCAAATAACCACCCGTTACAACCAAGGTGGGCAGAAGAGCATCTCTGAACGCAAAGTACGTCGAACTTTGAGGCAGATGGGCTACAGCAGCAGAAGCACCACACGGGTGCCACTCCTTTCAGCTAAGAACAGGAAACTGAGGCTACAATTTGCACAAGCTCATCGAAATTGGACAATAGAAGATTGGAAAAACGTTGCCTGGTCTGATGAGTCTCGATTTCTGCTGCGACATTCGGATGGTAGGGTCAGAATTTGGCGTCTACAACATGAAAGCATGGATCCATCCTGCCTTGTATCAACGCATCAGGCTGGTGGTGGTGGTGTCATGGTGTGGGGAATATTTTCTTGGCACTCTTTGGGCCCCTTGGTACCAATTGACCATCGTTGCAACGCCACAGCCTACCTGAGTATTGTTGCTGACCATGTCCATCCCTTTATGACCACAATGTACCCAACTTCTGATGGCTACTTTCAGCAGGATAATGCGCCATGTCATAAAGCTGGAATCATCTCAGACTGGTTTCTTGAACATGACAATGAGTTCGCTGTACTCAAATGGCCTCCACAGTCACCAGATCTCAATCCAATAGAGCATCTTTGGGATGTGGTGGAACGGGAGATTCGCATCATGGATGTGCAGCCGACAAATCTGCGGCAACTGTGTGATGCCATCATGTCAATATGGACCAAACTCCCTGAGGAATGCTTCCAGCACCTCGTTGAATCTATGCCACGAAGAATTGAGGCAGTTCTGAAGGCAAAAGGGGGTCCAACCCGTTACTAGCATGGGGTACCTAATAAAGTAGCCGGTGAGTGTATAACCATTTCATTTATTTACTTTTAAAGATTAGTATTTTTTCAACTCTAGTTAAATATTTAATTTATATTTCATTGATTACTTTTAAAATGAACTGAATGGTTTTCAACTTTATATACTTTTAAATGAACAATGTTTCTTCAACTTTTGTGAGATAGAAACATATTACCCTCACTGCCACTGTGTGTCCTCAGCAATGCGTTCTGGAATGCGGAGGGGGTATCATGTAACAGACACACGCACACACACATAGACAGAGCCCCTTCGTGTTCACGCGCTTGGGAGTATGAGAGATAATCACTCGTCATCTTATACATCTTTGCCATCCATTTCATAAAACGGTATGGTTTCTTCAACTCTTCAACAATTTTTTGAGATTATTGGTTCAGTAAATTTCTAGTCAGATATTTTATTTAATATTTTTTAATTTATATTTAATGTATTTACTTTTAAAGATTAATGTTTTTTCAACTCTAGTTAGTGTTATATATTTTAATTTATATTTCATTGATTACTTTTAAAGCTCAATGGTTTTCAACTCTAGTTAGTGTTAAATATTAGATTTTGTAAATGACCAGGGCTGAGTTTCCCGAAACCTTCTTAACGCTACGTCGTTCTTAAGTTACACCTTAAGCTGTACCTTATCGTTAATACGTGTTTCCCGAAACGTTCTTAGTTAAGTATACCTTCTGTAAGGGTGTACTCACACTAGCAGTTTGAACCGTGCCCGAGTGCGTTTGACCATCAAAGCGCGGTTCGTTTGACGTGTGAGTGCTGCGAACCGTGCTCGGGGGCGGCTCGATTAGACGGCCCTGGCCCGCTTGGAAGAGGTGGGCCAGAGCACGGTTCAGTTGGACTCGGGCGCGGTTCGCATGCAGTGTGAGCGCTAACCGTGCTGGAGCACGGAACAGCGATGGACTCCATTGTGTTTTGAGAGCGCCGCTCTTCTTGTTTATCCCGAAACCGTCGCACCATAATGACGTAAGCGTGCTCCGGCACGAATGCTGAAACCCTCTGTGTGAGTACAGGCCAGAGGGGGAGTGGGGAGGGGGGACAATCGTACTCGGGCCTGGTTCATGGCAACCGTGCCTAGTGTGAGTACACCCTAAGTCATACTTTCGGAAGGTTGGTCTGGACCACTCTTAGCTTTACCTTATCACTGTTAAATGTCTATATGAATATAATTCTGAAGTTTTAATACACCCAGACAGTGTTCAATTAGGCTGATTCAAGTGTTTTCATGCAAAGAATAAAATTGTCATTACACTAATTGTTGTTAGAATTTTAATTATATTATTATATAGGCAATAATACAATTTTATAAATTTATTTTAATTAAAGAGCGCTTTTAAAGGCGGGTACTGTCAGTTAAGTCCTATTCGGACGCTAATATTGTTTATCATGGGCTCGAAAACATTTACAGGGGTAAATCGGTTATTTTAGTGCCGTCCGAATCCATAATATCAGTGTTTTTTTCTCACTCAACCCGTGTAAAAATCTCTGTGCAAATTAGTACCTACTGATTTTTGACAAACAGGTCGTGTGGTAATTGAATTGCCGTCTGAATCCACATCTCTGAGTTTACAAGAAGAGATTCAAAATTCACTGTTTAAATCCTTTTTGATCACTACCGTGCACCGTAGCTATGACGTACACTTTTATTACTGAAATGCTTGAAAGTATTTACAAGAACAATATTTCTTCGCAGCTCACCTCAAAAATGGGGAAAAACAAAAATGAGAAAGAGAAGAAAGCACATAAAAAATTTAAATGGTTATTATGGCATCAATATATGATGCAATTTTAAAATATGTAGGCAATTAAGACTATTATAGGCTGTTATAGTTTGGATAATTTTTTATAATATCCCATGAGTCCTTGTAAATGCAATTTCAACTATTTCTGAAGTGCTTCTTTTATAAAGAACAGCATTTTCTCACATAAACAGCCCCTGCACGAGAGAATAATTGATTCTCGAGTCATCGATATCAGCAGATTCAGCACCATCGCCACGGACAGCACCGGTAACGTGCTCACCCTTGACTCAGGTAATAATGCCATCCTAGTCTTGTTGGATCTTAGTGTTGCGTTTGACACTGTAGACCATGGCACATTACTAGAGCGTCTTGAACAGTGGGTTGGCATCAAGAGCACTGCTCTAAACTGGTTTCACTCTTATCTCCATCAAAGAACTTATTCAGTTAACATAGGCCAGTATTCTTCATCCCCTGCACCTGTGCTTCATGGTGTCCCCCAGGGATCCGTTCTGGGTCCAGTACTCTTCTGTCTCTATATGCTCCCCCTAGGAAAAATTATTCGCAAGTTTAACGTCACTTTCCATTTTTATGCAGATGATTCCCAATTATAAATCCCACTAAAATCATGCACCTCAATGCAACCTCTTTTAGACTGCTTAAAAGAAATCAAAATTTGGATGAGTAACAACTTTCTTCAGTTGAACGAGAACAAAACTGAAGTTATCATCTTTGGCCCCTCAAGATCAAAAACTGCCTCCACCGCTGACCTTGGTCCCCTTGCACCATACGTTAAAACTCACGCACGTAACCTAGGCGTTATTTTTGACTCAGAACTCAATTTGGAAAAACAAGTATCAGCTGTAGTGAAATCCAGTTTCTATCAGTTGAGAATAATTTCCAAACTCAAGCCTGTTCTGTTATTCAAAGATCTGGAAAAAGTCATTCATGCCTTCATAACCTCCCGTTTAGACTATTGTAATTCTCTATACTTTGGTCTCCCTCAGACTCTAGTGGCACGGCTTCAGATGGTTCAAAACGCAGCTGCCAGACTGCTCACAAACACAAAAAAACGTGAACACATCACACCCATCCTAGCCTCTTTGCATTGGCTACCTGTCCAGTCTAGGATAGAATTTAAAATACTGCTAATGGTTTTTAAATCTCTACGTGCACTGGCCCCAAGCTACTTAGCAGATACTATTCAGCTCCAAGCAACTCCCAGAGCCCTCAGATCTTCCAGTCAGGGCCTGCTGCATGTCCCACGGTCCCGGCTTAAGCGGAAGGGTGACAGAGCCTTCTCTGTTGCTGGCCCTCAGCTGTGGAACCGACTGCCACCCGAAATCAGAAATGCCCCTAATATTGATATTTTTAAAGCTAGACTTAAAACCCACCTTTTTATATTGGCCTTTTAGGCATCTTAAATGTTTTCTATGCTTAGTGTGTTTAAACCTGCTGTGTCTATGTAATGTTGTTTTAGCCTAAACTACATTTGTGTAAATGTATTTCAACTACATGTGTTTTCATTAACCTGTAGCCAGTACAATTATGTACAGCACTTTGGTCAGCGCAAGCTGTTTTAAATGTGCTATAGAAATAAACTTTACTTACTTACTTACTTACTAAGAAGGTATATCTTAAGCAGCTTTCTAAGGTATAGTTCGGGGAACACGCCTAGAAATGGTATACCTTCAGTTAAGTTATACCTTAAGAGTCTTCTTAGCGCGCTAAGAGTGAGCGTTATCGGGAAACCGGGCCCAGATTTTTTAAATGACTTTTCAACTTTTTGTGAGATAAACCCCAAAAGTGTCCTCAGCAATGCGCTCATGAACGTGGCTGGTTGGGAGGGATCGTGTGACACGCATATAATGCCAGGATCAAAGACAACTATCATGCCTGGATCCACTTGATCTATCAAATCAATTTAATCCATCATGTCAGGATCAAAGTCAACTGAGTAAAACTAAATGTCAACTTGATCTATCATGCCAGGATCCACTTGATCCATCATGTCATGATCAAAGTCAACTGAGTAAAACCAATTTAATCCATCATGTCATGATCAAAGACAACTGACAACACCGGATCAAAGACAACCGGGTAAAACTTGATTGATCGTATCCAGGCAACACGCCAATACCTTGATCAAAGGAGCAAGGGGCAAAGGTTAATCCTAGATCAAACGAACTCCGGAGGGTCACCGGAAGGACAGGGGGCGGGGCAAGGTCAAAGGTCATTGGTTTGACATTTGCCGGATCATAATAACTACTTACGTAATTCTGGTGACTTTACTTAAATTGTTTCAATTTAACATTAGGAATATTTGGAATATCAGACACTTACTGGATATACACAAACTACAAGCAATTATGTTCAATAGTTTGACATTAATGGGCAGGAAAGGATTTTTTTTTTTAAATGTATGGTGTGATTATTCAGGAAGATGCACTGGTAACAACTAAAGATCAAAAATATAATTTAACAGAAGATAATGGCTGCTGTGAAACAAATATGCACTCACAACATTTAAAAATTGTCAAGTCAAGTCACCTTTATTTATATAGCGCTTTTTACAATACAAATTGTTTCAAAGCAGCTTTACAGAGAAAACAGGAAAACAATGTTGTAATAGTATTGTTCAATTGAAAATTAAATGTCCCCAACTAAGCAAGCCAAAAGGCGAAGGCAACAGTGGCAAGGAACCAAAACTCCATCAGGTGACAGAATGGAGAAAAAAACCTTGGGAGAACCCAGGCTCAGTCGGGGGGCCAGTCCTCCTTTGGCCAACGAATGAACAGTGTATGATTATGAGTTAGGCAGCATAATGTCAGGAGTCAGATGGGATCAGAACTTTCACGATATTATCCAGTTCATCTGGTTGGGTAGGGTCATCCGGCCGGTGAGGAGATGAGTGGTGAGGTGTCCATGGGCCTTCACAGCCCTGATAATGCGTGTCGTCCAGGGCCGGCGCCACGGGGGGGCGTGAGGGGGCGACGCCCCCTCAACGGGACTCTCCCGCCCCCTCAGATCACCATGAATGTAAACAGGATTTTACTGATAAAATATGTTATTTAAAAATCACATTTGCCAATAAAATTTTCACATTTTCTTATTTTTGTGAATATTTAGCTAAATTAATAATATTTTAGTTAACCCTTTCACACGTAAGTTTAAAATATTCTAACTGCGTGAGTTTTCAAGGGTCGACCGTTATTTAGAATCTGTCACTTTAATGTTTCCATGGTGACGCGTCATTGCTTGTCACAGCGCTGAACCACAACACAGAGCTGAATGATGATCTGCTTTTTTTATGTCTTTTCCTTTTTATTCAAAATATTCACAAATGTATTAGCTATAGGATGAAGCACTGATATTCCGATTGTCAAATATGTGCAAGTGGATGTGTTTTGTTGTTTAAACACCTTTATAACGATCGCGTTAGTTGAGCTGAGAAGTTAGTTGAAAATTCAGAGACGAATGGAAAGAGTTAGCACTGCTGAGGAGGTTTCACTCATCAAAGAGCCCTACTGAGACTAGGTAGCCTACGATCTAATATTTTGCTTGTGATTAAAAATGTTTGATAATTAGTCGCAGACAGTTGTTTCTAATACAATGCTAAAAATCAGATGTACAATAACATTACGATGTCCATGTAACATGAGGCAAGGACGAGCGGAAAGAGAGGGAGTTTTTTGTTACACACGTGTATGATTAAAATGTAACAAAAATAAACCAGAATGCTTTATTTGCTTTGCTGAATGCTTTATTGTTTTGGGCCGAGCTGACCACGTTGCTGCACCTTTATCGCAAAAAAAGTTTTTACGCTCGCATGAGGAGGTTTTTCAGACAATTCGAAAAAGGAATAGCAGCTATTTCGCAAAACTGCAATGGAAACAGTTTTTGAGCATTTACAGTCACCTGACTTAGAAGACGCGGTGTGTTTGGGGTCCGTGATATACGCAAATAATAATAGGCTAATAAATATCATCATTATTATAACAGTTATTAGGCTACATATTTAGAAGACGCTTTTATCCAAAAAAGAAACAACTCAATTCGTCAAATGTCATTCATAATGGTTAGACAATAATAATACAGGGCTAAGATTATCACAAATAAACACAAGATTTTGACGCATATCCAACCCAGTGGGCAATTGATGTTGAAAAGACATCAAATTGATGTCAAAATCAACGTCAAGGAACAGGTCAAATATGTAAATCAAATTGACGTCAAAACCAATCCTTGACATTGATTTAATGTAAACTGAATGTCAAACATATTGACCTGCATATACATTAGGGCTGGGCGATATGGCCAAAAAAAAATATCACGATATTTTTTTTTATATCAGTCGATATCGATAATTATCGATATCGATAATTATCACGATAAATGTCCAATTTTTATTTCTTTCAAGTTTAAAGGCAGATTTTTGCTCCTAAGTGAAAGTTGTAGAAACCAGAGCATTAATTGTGGTTTTAAACTAGGCCCTACTCTTTATTTTCAGAACATATCATGACAAACACTTGCCAAACAGGTGAACATTTCACAAATCTGAGGTAGAACATTCAAACATTGTAATTTTTCCTTAAAGGGGTCATATAATGCTACATGCACTTTTACAAGTTGATTGTATTGAAATGTGTGTTGGCAGTGCCTGTACACAGCCATCATATAATGATAAAAATCCATTCAGTGGTTTTGTTTTAATCTCTTTATATGTTTTCCCCTGCCTCAAATTGAGCCGTTCGAGCCTGTGATGTCATAAGCTCGCACGCCCCTCCCACGATTGTTGATTGACAGCAGCGTTTCAACACAGACACGCCCTCGCTCGTGAGTGAGATGTCAAGTTCGTCCTAAGCGATTGTGGTGTTCTGTTCTTGGGTGTAATAAGGAACACAGCAGTCATTTTAATGTTCATAAATCCGAACCGCTGAAGACGCAGTGGCTGAGTTTTGTTTATCATTTCTATCATATCATTTCGAATCATTTGTCACCAGACTGCTTTATAAACGAGGCGAGGGTCAATATAAATCAGGTTTTGCTAAGAAGCTGCTACTGAAAAAGGAATCGGTACCAACTATTCGTGTTCCTGCTAGACCTCCAAAAGAAGTGAGTGTAACGTTTTATTTATTAACCTTTATATTAATCTTTGCAAATCCCTTGCACACTTAACTATGACTATGGCTAATGTTTACACTCAGGGTGCATAACGGCATGTATTCTATAACGTTACGACGTTCTCAATATAATTCATAATCCCACGTTTATAAAACGCGTTATAGTTATTGTGTTATTAAAAACTGTGTACGCAGGTGTTACAGTTAACGTAACAGGAATATCAATGCAGTTACAATACTATAGATGTACTTAAAAGTTTTCTTAAAACTTAAAACATTTTCGTACTGCACTAAACATAAACATACAACAAATTCTTAGGTATCCTTCAACTACTGCTAGAATCATTACTGACATGACCTCATGTCAGTTTCAGTCACGATAGTTTTACCTAACACTGAGATAACGTCACGCATCACTGACAAGCCTACATTTACCAAAAAAAAAAAAAAAAAGTTTTTCAACATAAATCTGTCAACGAACTAACCTATAACTTACATTAGTAACGTTAAACACATAGCGTTTGTATCTCACAACTCTAACGTTACCCTGACAGTACATACAAAAATAGATTAAAGTGACATTGTTAACCAACCATTCAGAAACGTCCTGTTCGAGCCTTCGAACTTTTTCGGGGCCGTCATCTTGTTTCGGGTCTGACTCCGGTTCAAACTGATACGATTGCACAGATGTGTCCTCAGAGAGAATCGCGCTGCCATAATAAACCCTCAACTGTTGTCAAGTTAACACTCCACGTGCGTTGTGTCAAAGCGCCCACAGAACAGATGGGCGGAGTCAGCGAAGCTCATTATCATTTAAAGGCATATGCACTTAAACGGAGTGCTGAAAACAGAGCTGTTTTTGAGCAGGTAAAATGAGTGTTTTCTTAAAATACTAATGAGAATTTTTAATAAAAGTATATTACAAAGTTTTCATTTAGACCCTAAAGATTCATATTAACTTGTACAAAAGTGGCATTATTTGACCCCTTTAACAAAATAAATATCTGAATAGAAAAATATTTCTTCAGCACAGTTGGCACTGCAGTGCAGGCTGCAATATTAATATTACATGTTTTGTCTCAAAATGCATATTTGACTGTGAGTTGACAATAAATCTGCATCCTAACTCAAACTAATACTACGTTAAATGTATGTTCATTAACAAAACCAGTAACATCTGTTTTTAAAAAAAAAAACATTTGGTACATTTGGTAAAATGTAATATTCTGACTGTTTTGAGTTTTATTAAAATTAACCATTGGCAGGTCATCCAGTATCATGCATTTAGATCATGATAACCACAGATAAACCCAGGCATAGCCTATAACTTAGCACCTCACTATCATGGCAATATGTAACTATGGTTTCTATGGTATTTGTATGAAAAACAGTAGTTGTCTAACAGTTAAATACATTATTAAATACTGTAATTATATTCCATTAGACATTTATACATTGTCTTCATTAATAATATAATACAATTCAATATGTATATCCCACATTTCATGGTGCAGTTAATATTACTAGGCTAACGTTACAGTAAACCCATGGTAAATGGATTCAGTATCAATTCAGATTATGACTGTATCGTTGCGCACAGTGTTTCTCCTGTTTGTCAGCGCTGTTTCATCTGCCTTTAAATTGAGACATTTGTGTCCTTCGCTGAACTCAAGCGCATCTCACTGGATCTCGTGAGCGAGACAATCAGAGTAAACGCGTCTGCGGTCTGCTCTAGTGAGCTCGCGCTGCGCTGCCGACTGTTTGGACTTTGAGCCGAGCAGATTAACGGTCCGTGTGGCGCGCGCGGTTCAAATGAGTTTCGTTCCGCTTTTGACGCATACACATTATCGAACATTTATCGACCTCTTGATATCGTTTTATCGAGAAAAATTATATCGCGATAATTATCGTTATCGTTTTATCGCCCAGCCCTAATATACATAAACCAATTTCAGTGTGGGTATTAACTTTCTCTTTTCATCTAATTACCACTGGAAGACATTTTCTTTTCAAACTGACCTTAAAATGATATACAATATCTTGATCAAGTCTTGACCAACTTTTGACGTCAAATTGATATCATGGTGCCCGCTGGGAAGTGTGTGTGCTGAGCGCGCATGGCACGGAGGCGCGGCCGCGAACACTTGCTTTTTCCTTAAAATAGGCAACTTAAAATAGGCCTACTCTATAATTTCTGGTCATACAGAAAATAATAATACATTATTTGCAACTATGATTTTATTTGTGTAAACTCACAATAACAAGAAAACGTTGTGCTTTTGTAAAATAAGATAAAACAATCTTGCGCACTTTCATGATCTGTGAACTGGAGTGCGAGAACTGAAACAAAGTAGGCCTATAGCCTATGTAGGCTAAAGCTTGAAATGTCCACTTTAAAAAGAACAAATTCGAATCGAAAGCTAATACCTTCTGCTTATGTAATCCGTATGAAAGGTGTATTTCTCTCTAAAGGTGCATTCGCGCGGCGCGCCTCAGCGGAGATGGAGATGTGTTTTTAGCCGACACTGATTTAGAAAACAATAGTTTATTAATGAACAATTAAAATCCCTCGTTATTTTTCAGACACATTTATTATATAACTCACCTAAATCACCTTTCGGTAGGCTGTGGTTCCAGAGACATAAATATGGCTCTTCTCATTCAGCACTGCGGGAAAAATATCATTTCCAGGTTCTAATTTGGCCTTAGAAAACCATTTAAATCGACTTTTTTTCGTATTAAGTTGGGAATATTTTACAGGTTTAATAAAGGGGCAAAAAGTCATAAACAAACATCTGAAATTTAGTCGATATATTATTATTTTTGCACAGCATTTGTGTACAGTTCAAATTAAAAAAAAAATTGGTGTTCAACTTTGCATTTTAAAAAAACAACCACCGTTCATTTTTCGTTTTGCAATACGGGTTAAATAAGGAAAAACGAATGGACACAAATGTTCACTGACCGTTTGGACAGAGTTCTTTATTAAATTCATAAAAGAAACAATAATTAGGCTACAGGAATACTGGATTCTAATTTAAACCTCAAAGAAATGCCACAATCAAGACCTCGGAGCAGAAATGAGGGAGAAACCCCCAGAAACTCGTTAGCAGTATACGGGTCTTTCCCTGCCATTAATGCTTGGATAACACACCACGTCTCCTTCCATTAATAATAATAATAATAATAATAATAATGTCTAGTGTGGTGGTGGCTGATAGACTAACCTACCCGTTGCCATGATGTTTAAATGACTTATCGCGAGAGGGAAAAAAGGACGTTGTATCGCATAACATCAGTTAATGGAGACGCCGTCATTTCGCAATAAATCTGTAATGGAAACGCGCCTAAATTGCTGCCTTGTATGGTGTGTCTCAGTGGGAAAAATGTTCAGATTCTGGGGACGTTTTTTTAACGTCATCAATTAGTTGGGCCGGTGAAAACCACAAATGCCAGGGCCGAATTTTGATCCCAGTCCGGCCCTGTCGCAACGGATTGAAGCGCGTGCCAGCCACAAGACAACAATGTATCTGCTTCACTGATCGAAGCGGCAAGCACTTTGATCACTTGATTTAAAAAACACACACACACATTTTAGCGCTAGAACGACTCTAATTTGACAAACGAACAAAATCAATGCTCTGCTAGTTAAATGGAGATGTTTTAGTAATTTGTATTGGTACATCCGTGCCGCAAAGATGTTTTAAAAAGTGGTGGGGAGACCCTGGCAAAAAGTGGTGACGTGCGTTAACGCCCCCTCTCGGTATTTCAGACGCCCCCTCATCAGCGCTCGGCTGGCGCCGGCTCTGGTGTCGTCGTGTCCATGTGATGGTCCTTCATCAGATCTGGATATGCCCTGGATCCGGCGGTCTGCGGTAAACCTCGGGATAAACAGAGAGACTAATATTAGCGTAGACGCCATCCTTCTTATGATGTACAAAGTACATCAGGAATTATGGGAAGTGTTCCCGGTTCCGGCTGATCTAATCTATGCAGCCTAACATTGAATTATAGAAATCTATAATGTGTTATGTGTATGCTAAGCCAAAGAGATGTGTTTTTAGTCAAGATTTAAACTGACAGACTGTATCTGCTTCCCGGACCGTGTTAGGAAGATTGTTCCAAAGTTTTGGTGTTAAATAGGAAAAGGATCTACCGCCAGCAGTCGATTTTGATATTCTAGGTATTATCAACTGGCCAGAATTTTGAGATCGCAATAGACGTGAAGGACTATAATGCGTTAAGAGCTCGCTCAAGTACTGGGGAGCTAAACCATTTAGTGCTTTGTAAGTAATCAGCAATATTTTAAAATGTATACGATGTTTAATAGGCAGCCAATGCAGTGTTGACAGAACCGGGCTAATATGGTCATACTTCCTGGTTCTGGTAAGAACTCTAGCGGCTGCGTTTTGGACCAGCTGTAGTTTGTTTAATAAGCGTGCAGGGCAACCACCCAGTAGAGCATTACAATAATCTAGCCTTGAGGTCATGAAAGCATGAACTAATTGTTCCGCATTTGTCAGTGAGAGCATATGACGTAATTTAGATATATTTTTAAGATGGAAAAATGCGGTTTTACAGATACTAGACACGTGACTTTCAAATGAAAGATTGGTCTTTCTGCTTTTTTCCAGAAATGCATGTTATTGGGCAAATTGCGTAGACTGTCAATGGAGTGACAGAAAGCTCTCAGATTTCATCAAAAAGATCTTCAGTTGTGTTCTGAAGATGAACGAAAGTCTTGCGGGGTTGGAGTGACATGAGGGTGAGTAATTTCACTTTTTATCTGGAGTGTTCAAACTCATTATTAATGCTGAACAATAAACCATAAATTAACTGGAAATAGTATGAATACTTTCCACAAACACTTGCTGACACCAAGTTAAAGGAACACGCCACCTTTTTTTGAAATAGGGGTTATTCACTGTCTCACCTACATTTAGATAGGTGGGCAAACGCATTTTTGTCTATATGCATGTATTGTCTTAGTCTGGCAGCGCCGCTGCTAGCTTAGCTTAGCATAATGAATGGAATCCTTTGTTGCCGGATAGCATGTTGTGAGTAAAAGTGATAAAAAAAACAACTAAATACTGCGCTGGCCTGCATATTCACAACGAGTACAAATAGCAATGCAGATTAAGACTAGATTAAGCACTGCTACTTGGGCGCAGAGATATCACGCAACACCTGAAAGCTGAAACTTCTCAAACTCAACCTAAAAGCGAAGATACTCAGTGCAGGTCACGCCTGTATGTTGATGAAAGTATGTTGCGTGATATCTGTGCTTCGCCTGTGCTTCACCTCAATATAGTCAAGTCAATATCTGCCTAGGAAATTGCCTAGTCTTAATCTGCATTGCTATTTGTACTCGGTGTGAATACGCAGGCCACAATGAGCAATTAGTGTTTTTTCTTTTTTCATTATGCTAAGCTAAGCTGGCGGCAACTCTGCCAGACTAAGACAATGCATGCACTGAGACAAAAATGTGTTTGTCCACCTAACTCAGGGGTAGGCAGGTTCGGTCCTAGAGAGCCGCTGTCTTGAACATTTTAGTTCCAACCCTAATCAAACACACCTGAACAAGCTAATCAATGTCTTCAGGATTACTAAGGCTATAGGCAGGTGAGATTTTTTTTCAGTGTTGGAGCCAAACTCTGCAGGATAGCGGCTCTCTAGGGCCGAACTTGCCTACCCCTGACCTATCTGAATGTAGATGAGACAGTGAATAATATGTAGTTAATAGTGTCATAATTAAACAAACAAATCCAGCATTTTGCAAACGAACTCGATCTGCTTTGCAAAGGAAAACTCGACTCGCAAACAAAGCAATGTGCAAGTACAAAGTTCAATTTGAGCGAAAATGCAGTGGAGTAACACACATGCATTGTATTTTTCAAATATAAATAAATGAGCCTAGGTAATATTTCACAAATAAACACAAACCATCCTACAAATTGCTTGTAACCTTTGAACAAATACCAAATCTAGTGCATACAAATGCACATCTGTCTGTTATGATTGTGTGAGACACTTGGCTTTTTATGAGATCTCTCGGCTCGATTTTCTCACAAATGCAGTTTTGTGCCTCTTCTAAAACACGTAGATGGCGCTAATATAGGGGATTTAGCGCTAGTCTCCTGGGAGAAGCACTGATTTGAAACGCGTGCTTGCCTTTGCAAACAGCTGTGGAAAATGAGCGGTGAACAGGTGTGTTTACTGCATCTATAATGAACCTTTTTGAGGTTTTCTTTTGCAAAATGTTATTACATATCTAGACAGAAATCCACATTAGCACTTAATAGCAACTCCACTCTCTCTAGGACAGAGGAATAAGCTGAAAGCTCTGCCATCATAGATTGCGTTCTTGTAAACGTTACATTTACTGAACAGTCTTTCTTTCGTTCTCCATAAATTAATGACAACATTTCATTTAATTGAAAGGAGGGTCCCACTTATGTATTTAGTTGGAATTCAGTCAGCTTAACTGTTAATGTAATAAAATAATGAATGAACAAAACAAACAATATAACCTGCCTGTGACATATGCAGTGCCCAAATTATTATTTTGGACAAATGAAACCCTCCTTTCAATTAGGCGATATGCCTGTGGGGAAGAGTGTAAGGCCGGTGACACACTGGCTGCGTGGCGTGTGTAGTATTCTTACTTTGGTTACCCTTTTATATCGTGCTTCGTGGTGAGAGGAAGGATGACACTGAGTAGATCGTTTACTCCTTTTAATGTTAGCAGCACGGCAACAGCCTACAACAACCAACCTAATAACACGCAATGCACTTCGCTATACCTCCGCCTCCAAGCGGGCACTATTTAACATTAGTATAAGTGCACAGCACTATATACTACATCCTCCTTTCTTCTAAATAAACAAAAAAACAAAAGTTTATCTTTAGCAGGGAAGATGTAAAATGGAGCTTAGCTGAAATATTATTTCAATGTGCATCAATCATGAATACATTAAACTTAAACTGAATACCATTGCATATTTATCGTTACTTCTTTTCTTTTTTTTTCGAAAACACAACATAAGCCCAATATTGTATGCACTTATTGGCTTAACACATAGTCTCTGAACCTTACTGGTGGCCTGATAACGTGGCCACTTCTGGTTTGACCCGTCTGTGGAGGAGAATACTGCACACATACAGTCTCCTCAGCACTGGTAGGAACATCCGGGGCGCTGTCTAGCTCAACCTCAGGACTGTCCGGTTCAGTGTACACCTTCAGAGTCACATGGCGAGGTGAGGTATCCAAAGCACATCAACTGACTACAGGGGTTCCCCAGGGTTCAGTGCTTGGACCCCTCCTCTTCTCCATTTACACCACATCACTGGGACCCATCATACAGGCACATGGTTTCTCTTACCATTGCTATGCTGATGACACCCAGCTCTACCTCTCATTTCAACCGGATGATCCCACAGTAGCTGCTCGAATCTCAAACTGTCTGGCTGACATCTCGGCATGGATGAAGGAACATCACCTGCAGCTCAACCTGACAAAGACTGAGCTTCTCGTCCTCCCTGCCAATCCGTCTCTACAACACGACTTCACTATCCCGCTAGACTCTTCCTCAATCACCTCATCAAGGTCGGTCAGAAATCTTGGAGTAATCTTTGATGACCAGCTGACCTTCTCAGACCACATTACAAAGACAGCTCGATCATGCAGGTTTGCAATGTACAACATCAGGAAGATCAGGCCTTTCCTAACTGAGCATGCAACACAACTTCTTGTCCAGGCCCTGGTTATCTCTAGGCTTGATTACTGCAATGCTCTTCTGGCTGGACATCCATCATGTGCAACTAAACCTCTACAGATGATCCAGAATGCTGCAGCTCGTCTCATCTTCAACGAGCCCAAAAGGGCCCACGTCACTCCTCTGTTCATCTCTCTGCAATGGCTACCACTCGCTGCTCGCATCAAGTTCAAGGCGTTGACACTTGCTTACAGATTGACCAGAAGAGCTCCCTCCTACTTTCACTCGCTCCTACGAGTCTACATCCCTACCAGAAGCCTACGATCAATCAATGAGCGACGGCTCGTGGTACCTTCACAAAGAGCCACAAAATCACTCTCCAGAACTTTCTCATTCACGGTTCCATGCTGGTGGAATGATCTCCCCACCGTCATCCAGAATGCAGAATCCCTGACAGCATTCAAAAGACAACTGAAAACTCATCTCTTCCGTGAGCACTTAACATAAAACACAAAAAAAAAAAAAAAAAAAAAATCCTCACTTGTCTGGTTTATGCTACTCTGAGCAATTTTTGAACTTGGTATTTTGAGCACTTCTTGGGTTGCTATTGTCTCTTAACGATGACTCGTTTTGTTTAGTCCTCAGATGTAAGTCGCTTTGGATAAAAGCGTCTGCTAAATGACTAAATGTAAATGCGCATGTCACTGGGTGTATTCCTCAGGTGTCTCCGGTTACGCCTGTACTGCTGTCCAGATGATGCCACTATGTCGTAGGACCGTGGTTCAGCACGTGCCGCCATGACAACAGCAGGACGCCATCCTCGGTCAGTTTGCATGTGAACAGTCCCACCGGACGGCAGCACCGGAAGTTTATTTGTGCCTCTGTTGTAATAAGCACGCTGTCTTCGCTGGAGGCCCTGAAGAGTTGAATGTGCATTAGTTGGTACTGCAGGTTGCAGTACTGTGCTTGAACTGGGTAAAGTGCTTCTCAGGACCCTGCCCATAAGCAGTTGTGCTGGAGAATAGTCCATACCTGTGACAGGTGTGTTCCGGAGGGTTAGAAGAGCCAGAAATGGATCAGCGTTGGTTTGTTTGGTCTTCTTTAGCAGGTACTTAACAGTCTTCACCGTTCTCTCGGCCAGGCCATTTGACTGTGCATAGCCTGGGCTGGAATGAGTGAGCTTAATTCCCTATGCTGTGGCAAACTTTCTCATTTCTTGGCTTGCAAAAGGCACATGGTCGCACACAATCTCTTTAGGTATGCCCATTCTGGCAAATAGCGATTTCATCTTGTTAACAACTGTGTGTGACGTCTTGTCACTGATGTTTTGTACTTCCGGGTATTTGGAAAAATAATCCACTACCAGAAGAAATGACTGACCACTAATTTCAAATATGTCAGCTCCTATTTTCAGCCAAGTAAGCTCTGGGATTTCATGAGAGATCATCGGCTCCCTCTGGTGGCGAGGCTGGAAATGCTGGCACGTTGCGCATGACTCCACCATTTTTTCGATGTCTTTTGTCATTCCTGGCCAATACCAGTGTACTCTGGCCAGAGCTTTGGTGCGCTGCATACCTTGGTGTGCCACATGCAGCCTCTGTAACATGTCTGACCTCATTTTACTCGGCAGAATAATCCTGTCTCCTGCAAACATTATTCCTTCTCTTATTGACACTGAGTGCCTAATAGGCCAGTACTGTATCACCTTTTTGTCAACTTGTTTTCTGTGATGTGGCCATCCGTGCCTGTGAATAATCAGCAACGTTTGTAATATGACGTCTTTTTGTGTCTCATCCTGTAACTGTATCAGAGTCTCTGGGCTCAGGGCCTCTGTTGGCTCAAGGACATAGATCACCTTTTCGTCAAAAATGTCACACTGGCTCTGTTGCTCATGTGTCATTGCTCGTGAGAGTGTCTGCGATCAGTAACTCTTTACCTGGCGTGTAGATTACATTAAGGTCATAGCGTTGCAGCTGAAGTAGCATCCGCTGTAGTCTGGACAGAGCTGTTCCCAGTGGCTTTCTTAAAGGATAATTCCGGTATTTAACACTTTGAGTCTATTTTCTAGTTTGTTTTGGATGAACTAGAGTGGTGGACTTAGAAATTTTGACAATGGGTCCTGTCTCGAGTTTTTGACTATTTTAGGTTTGCCTCGGAGCGCTTCAGAGTGGTTGTCTACAGGCATACTCAAACATGTGCTTAAAACAACACTTAACATTAGTTCTCAAAACTGTGACACTCACCGAGTGGTTTTTATGTGTAGACTAGATTTAAATGTGTAAATACAGCTGGCAAAATGTAGGTTTATTTTATTTAAAGGGGTCATATAATGCCATTTTTGTACAAGTTAATATGAATCTTTAGGGTCTAAATGAAAACTTTGTAATATACTTTTATTAAAAATTCTCATTAGTATTGTAAGAAAACACTCATTTTACCTGCTCAAAAACAGCTCTGTTTTCAGCACGCCGTTTAAGTGTATGTGCCTTTAAATGATAATGAGCTTCGCTGACTCCGCCCATCTGTTCTGTGGGCGCTTTGACACAACGCACGTGGAGTGTTAACTTGACAACAGTTCAGGGTTTATTATGGCAGCGCGATTCTCTCTGAGGACACATTTTGTGCAACCATATCAGTTTGAACCGGAGTCGGACCCTAAACAAGATGACGCCCCGAAGAAAGGCTCGAACAGGACGAGAATGGTTGGTTAACAATGTCACTTTGGTCTATTTTTGTATGTACTGGCAGGGTAACGTTAGAGTTGTGAGATACAAACGCTATGTGTTTAACGTTACTTTAAGTTATAGGTTAGTTCGTTGACAGATTTATGTTGAAAAACTTTTTTTTTTTTGTAAATGTAGGCTTGTCAGTGATGCGTGACGTTATCTCAGTGTTAGGTACAACTATCGTGACTGAAACTGACTTGAGGTCATGTCAGTAATGATTCTAGCAGTAGTTGAAGGATACCTAAGAATTTGCTGTATGTTTATGTTTAGTGCAGTACGAAAATGTTTTATGTTTTAAGAAAACTTTTAAGTACATCTATAGTATTGTAACTGCATTGATATTCCTGTTAATATTCCTGTTACGTTAACTGTAACACCTGCGTACACAGTTTTTAATAACACAATAACTATAACGCGTTTTTCATTATAAACGTGGGATTATGAATTATATTGAGAATGTGTAACATTACATAGAATAGCCTACATGCCGTAACGCACTCTGAGTGTAAACATTAGCCACAATCATCGTGAAGCGTGCAATAAGGGATTTGCAAAGATTAATATAAAGGTGACTGAAACGTTACACTCACTTCTTCTGGAGGTCCAGCAGGAACACGAATAGTTGGTACCGATTCCTTTTTCAGTAGCAGCTTCTTAGCAAAACCTGATTTATATTGACCCTCGTTTAAAAAGCAGTCTGGTGAGAAATGATTTGCGCAAACATGAGTGCATTGACGTTGCTCGTCGGAAATATTCCCTTCATAAACAAAACTCAGCCACTGCGTCTTCAGCGGTTCGGATTTAGGAACATTAAAATGACTGCTGTGTTCCTTATTACACCCAAGAACAGAACACCACAATCGCTTAGGCGCCATTCTGCCCCAGTGTATCAACAATGAAGAACTATGATTGACATCTCACTCACGAGCGAGGGCGGGTCTGTGTTGAAACACTGCTGTCAATCAACAGTCGTGGGAGGGGCGTGCGAGCTTGTGACGTCACAAAATCGAACGGCTCGATTTGAGGCAGGGGAAAACATATAAGGAGATTAAAACAAAACCACTGGATGGATTTTTATCATTATATGATGGCTGTGTACAGGCACTGCCAACACACATTTCAGTACAATCAATTTGTAAAAGTGCATGTACCATTATATGACCCCTTTAAATTTCCAGGGTGTATAATGTGACAAAAGGTAACATAAAGCATACCTCTTCTAGAAAGGGTGGATCCCACAAGTGATGTCCCAGTCATGGGGTCTCACAAAGTAACAAAAACAAGGTGTGTGTGTGTGTGTGTGTGTGTGTGTGTGTGTGTGTGTGTGTGTGTGTGTGTGTGTGTTTTTATGGGCTGAGACATGCAATTGAGTTGGCTATTTATTTTTCTAGATGGCCTTAATTTCCTGGCCAACGACCTTTGTGCTATCCCAAATAACAAGCATGTTTTTATGGAGCTACTGTTAAACCAAATTCTGGTTTCGACATTACACGGGGAGAGTAATATTGCTTGTCTGAAGGACAAGTAGACAAATTTAATGCCAATGCCTGATCATGGTCAATTGATATGGTCTTTATGAGCAATGATTTTTTCAATAACTCAATATTTAGTAATGTTAGACCCTAGCTACGTAGTAAGCTAACGTTAATAACACTAGCAGGCAGACAGTAAGCTACAGTTATAATGCTAGCTTGCGGCTAGTAAGACAATAATGCTAACAAGCGGCTAAGATAAAAAACTAACGAATCCCAAGGCTAATACGTTCAAACTACATTTTCTTTCATACGGATTACTTAAACAGAGAATATTTGTTTTGATATGATTTACATCATTTAAAAATGGAGACTTCAAACTTCGTGAAGACATAAGTTTCATGTATGTGTGGCAAGCATTCACCGAGTTACAGAACATTCTGCGTCGCGTTTCAGAATGAACTTCATATTTGAGAGAGACGACAGAATGCGCATGTTTATTTGCTTTATTTTACGAAAAACACGACGTTTTTATAATGAGTGTACACAAATAAAAGACATTTAGCAGTTTTGAATGATGTATAACACTTGCATGTATGGCAAGAATCGACAGAGTTATTTGATTTTCTTTTGCACTGATAAGAAGAAAAGAAGAGAGACAATCGCGCCACCGCCATTACCGACCCAGGGAGTAATGGCGGTAACGAAAACCAGTAGGCTACTAATAAGTTAAAATGTTAGCTAAAGGCTACTAACACTAACGAAAGCCAAGGCTATAACATTAGTATTGGCCCGTTTTGCCCGCAGAAACGTTAACGTTACCCAGGAACTAGGGACTTTTGGTGGTTCAAATGTTAGCTAACGTTAGTGGTAACTAAGATAATAACGCTAACGTTAGCTAAGTTACTTATCTACTTTCTATTAAAAAAAAATACGGAAATTACTGCAAATGTTTTTTAATGTAATCTAGGTTATTGCTTTCGTCATTATTCATAAGCATAGGTGTCACAAACGTGTTATTCGGTGAATTACCTTGTATTCCAAATCAGAGATTATTCCCGCGTTGACATTTTTCCCTCGTGGAACCTTCCGACCGCCAATTATCCTGTAAACGTCATCATGGTATCCAACGTCCTCAACACGACATCTCATCCAGATTTTATATTCATAAATGTAAGTTTTCTAATTGTAAACCAATTTTTTTGGTATTCTTACAAGAGATAAAAAATTATTTGATTACAATTTCTTCTTCCATTAACCCAAAAGCGCTCAGAACATGTATGATTTGCAAGATTTACAAACTTTTTACTGTACTAAATGTTTAGATATCTTTTTATTTAAGTAATGCCCTTTGTCTTTCTTTTCTTTTCTTTTTGTTTTGTTTTTATTTTAAATGTTTAATGTTTTCTTTCACTATTTGTATAGTTTTGTTGTTGTGTTCTGGTTATGTTATTTCACATTGTAAACTTAATGTTTGAATAAAGCATTTAAAAAAAATATATATAAAAAAAAAAAACAAAAAAAAACGACATCTCATCCAACGTCGTCATCACGACACTTCACTTCACTTCAAAAGATGTACTGTATGCCGTGTGTAGTTGCCTTGGTTACTGACCCACGTGACAAACAAGCTTGCCTTTCATTGGCTTATAGTGTGCGTAAGTGTGTGAGAGTGCACTACCATTAAGCGAGTTAAGGGGGCAGTACTGAGCAAAATCATAGCACACTCAAACACATTTTTTTTTTTTTCATCACTTGTGGGCCAAAACTCAGTTATGCACTAGACACATCAGCAAAGCATTTTCTATTCATTCCAATGAGAATCCTTGTGGGGTCCAGCAAAATGGCCCCACACCGTTTTTAGGGCCCCACACCGTGAGTGTGCTGTCATGTTGCGGTCCCCACGAAGTGATAAAAAAAAAAAAAACACACACACACACGTTTGTTTTTGTGACTTATGAGGACATTCCATAGGCGTAATGGTTTTTATACTGGACAAACTATATATTCTATCCCCCTACACTGCCCCTGTCCCTAAACCTACCCATCACAGGAGACATGCTGGATTTTAACATTTAAAAAAAAACATTGTTTTTTATGTTTTTTAAGCAATTTGAAATATGAGGACGCATGCAATGTCCTCATATTTCACGTGTAAGTTGTAATACCAGTGTAATACCCATGTCATTATACACATTTGTGTCCTCACATATCACAAAAACAAGCACACACACACACAGACACACGTTCTGGAGCTGAAAAAACACACATGTTCTGGACCATGAAACACACACACACACACACACACACACACACACACACACACACACACACACACACACACACACACACACACACACACACAACACACGTACGTTCTGGAGCTGAAACACACACACAAACACAAACACAAACACACACACACACACACACACACACACACACACACACACACACACACACACACACACACACACACACACACACACACACACACACACACACACACACACACACACAACGTTCTGGAGCTGAAAAAACACACATGTTCTGGACCTGAAACACACACACACACACACACAAACACAAACACACACACACACACACACACGTTCTGGAGCTGAAAAAACACACATGTTCTGGACCTGAAACACACACACACACACACACACACACACACACACGTTCTGGAGCTGAAACACACACACAAACACAAACACACACACACACATACGCGTTTTTGTGAAAATCTGGTACGTATGAAAAAGTTTTAAGTTGCCAATGGCCTTGTTATGACAGTCATCTGGAGAGATTTTAATTTAAAGCATATTTTTGCACAACCTGAATTTTTACCTACATATGAGGACAAATATTAATTTCATCACCTTTCAGGACATATAAACACACATACACTGATGTCTAAATCACACCTACATATGGAGACCATGGTGAACACTAAGCCCTGAGCTACACACACACACACTGATGTCTAAATCACACCTACATATGGAGACCATGGTGAACACTAAGGGCCCGTCCACACGAAGACGCGTTTCGCTGTATACGTATAAATTTTTTATCGTATTGCCGTTTCGTCCACACGGATCCGGCGTTTTGGGAGAGTGAAACCGCTATTTTTTGAAACCGGGTCCCAAAGTGGATAAATCTGAAAACGACGCCCTTGCGGTTTCGTGTGGACGGCCAATCCGTATATTTTGTGAAACGATGATGTCATCACCCCACGTGTCGACTAGTCAGACACGCTAAACCAGTAGCCATAACAGCAACAACAACTGCGACTACTTGCTTTGAGTTCATGCTTCAGAAGATACTGAGCCTCTTTTATTTATTTATTAATTAATTAATTATTTAGGCCTACTTTAATGTATTTTTATTTTATTTATTTAGGCTATTTATTTATATTTCGTTCTTATGCTATGATGCTTGCATTTTGTCTGATTAAGACATTTCGTATTTTGTAGGGATGGGCATGTCAAACATAAATAATATTCGACGATCGCTGGGAATTATTTGATTAGCCTATTATTCAAAAAACGCACCTCTGCCCCTCATGCTCACCGGTGACACGGCGTTCCTCCGACATTACATCTCTCTGTACTGTAGGCCTATGTTGTAGCCATTAAAGAAAAGTTAGTTTCATATTTATGTTAAAATAATGTTATTTTTTCCATTTCATATAGGCTTTGTTGATTAGGCCATATATGAAAATTGAACAGCGTGAGTAAGATGCGCAATATCGAGACATCATTTTGACCACTTCATTAAGTTTTGTTTTGTATAAAGCCTTTCTTTAAAGTGAATTTCGTTTTGTAAAAATGGTATCTTAATTTTAATCAATGTTTCATTAAATTATTTGATTTAATAAATAAGAGCAAATAGCAGACAATAGCATAATCATGGAGGCGCTGCCGCAATATAACTTGCATCGCACGAGAACTGGAGCTTCTCATAAATAAACAGAAACTCAGAAATATATCTAAGCTTGAAATGTCTACTTTTAAACAAAACAATTCAAAACGAAAAGAAACAGACAATCCGTATGAAGTGTGCATTTCTCTCTATGGCACCTTCACAACACTGCGAAGGTGGCGAGTCAGCATCGTCACACAAAACACTAGTTTATTAATAAACAATTAAAATGTCTCCTTGCTATATTTGACACATTCATAATAATGAATAGGCTATTTGCCGGTTCTTTGTGGCAAGCTTTATGCGTCTGCTAACTAATCGACTATCGTGACTCATCCTTATTTTGTACCATTTATAGTTTTTCATATTGTTCAATAAAGTTCTTGGTAAAAAAAAAGAAAAGAAAAGAAGTTACTGTGCCTAATATTACGGTATATTATTGTATACAGCGAGCAAGGTTTATGCGCAAGTCTTCTCTGTTTTTAGTGTATCTGTGTCAGAATTACAGCGTCTCGTACTGGTCTGGCATATATACTACATCGGTTTCAGTCGGTTTCAGTGGTTTCGTGTGGACGCAGATATTTCTTGAGACGACGCCGTGTTTACGGATTTTTTTTTTAGAACGAGGAAAAAAAAAGATCGGATAGGGAACGCACCGGCTTCGTGTGGACGTGGCCTAAGCCCTGAGCTACACACACACACATACACTGATGTCTAAATCACACCTACATATGGAGACCATGGTGAACACTAAGCCCTGAGCTACACACACACACACTGATGTCTAAATCACACCTATATATGGAGACCATGGTGAACACTAAGCCCTGAGCTACACACACACACACACACACACACACACACACACTGATGTCTAAATCACACCTACATATGGAGACCATGGTGAACACTAAGCCCTGAGCTACACACACACATACACTGATGTCTAAATCACACCTATATATGGAGACCATGGTGAACACTAAGCCCTGAGCTACACAAAACACACACTGATGTCTAAATCACACCTATATATGGAGACCATGGTGAACACTAAGCCCTGAGCTACACACACACACACACACTGATGTCTGAATCACACCTACATATGGAGACCATGGTGAACACTAAGCCCTGAGCTACACACACATACACTGATGTCTAAATCACACCTATATATGGAGACCATGGTGAACACTAAGCCCTGAGCTACACACACACACACACTGATGTCTAAATCACACCTACATATGGAGACCATGGTGAACACTAAGCCCTGAGCTACACACACATACACTGATGTCTAAATCACACCTATATATGGAGACCATGGTGAACACTAAGCCCTGAGCTACACACACACACACACTGATGTCTAAATCACACCTACATATGGAGACCATGGTGAACACTAAGCCCTGAGCTACACACACACACACTGATGTCTAAATCACACCTACATATGTAGACCATGGTGAACACTAAGCCCTGAGCTACACACACACACACACTGATGTCTAAATCACACCTACATATGGAGACCATGGTGAACACTAAGCCCTGAGCTACACACACACACACACTGATGTTTGAATCACACCTATATATGGAGACCATGGTGAACACTAAGCCCTGAGCTACACACACACACACTGATGTCTAAATCACACCTACATATGGAGACCATGGTGAACACTAAGCCCTGAGCTACACACACACACACTGATGTCTAAATCACACCTATATATGGAGACCATGGTGAACACTAAGCCCTGAGCTACACACACACTACACTGATGTCTAAATCACACCTATATATGGAGACCATGGTGAACACAAGCCCTGAGCTACACACACACACACTGATGTCTAAATCACACCTATATATGGAGACCATGGTGACACTAGCCCTGACTACACACAAATACACTGATGTCTAAATCACACTATATATGGAGACCATGGTGAACACTAAGCCCTGAGCTACACACACACACACTATGTAATGACACTATACTGGAAATCACACTACATATGAGACACCATGTGAACACTAAGCCTGGTGCTACACACACACACACTGATGTTAATCACACCTAATTGGAGACCATGGTGAACACTAAGCCTGAGCTACACACACACACTGATGTCTAAATCACACCTAATATGGAGACCATGGTGAACACTAAGCCTGAGCTACACACACACAACACTGATGTCTAAATCCACAATATGGGACATGGTGAAACCTAAATGCTACAACAATTGTTAATCACCCTACATAGGGATTGGTGAACATAGCCTGAGCTAAACACATACTATTCAATCACCTAATGAAAGTGAACACTAGCCCTAGTACACAACAACTGATGTTAATCCACCTTATGGAACCATGGGAAACTAACCTAGCTACACAACACAACTATGTCTAATCACACTATATACCTTGGTGACCTAGCCTGAGTCCACTACCGTTCTTAATCCCTACAAGGACAGGTGAACACTAGCCTGAGCTAACCACACATACACTTTAATCCACTAATATGGAGCATGTACCTAGCCTGGTACAACAATGATTCTAATACACCAATTGGAGACCTGTCAAGTGGCTAACAACCCTTTCTAATCACCTTTGGGCCTGGTGCATCTGACTATATGGAGACCATGGTGAACACTAAGCACTGAGCTACACACTACACAACTGATGTCTAAATCACACCTAATATGGAGACCATGGTGAACACTAAGCCCTGAGCTACACACACACACACTGATGTCTAAATCACACCTATATATGGAGACCATGGTGAACACTAAGCCCTGAGCTACACACACACATACACTGATGTCTAAATCACACCTATATATGGAGACCATGGTGAACACTAAGCCCTGAGCTACACACACACATACACTGATGTCTAAATCACACCTACATATGGAGACCATGGTGAACACTAAGCCCTGAGCTACACACACACACACTGATGTCTAAATCACACCTAATATGGAGACCATGGTGAACACTAAGCCCTGAGCTACACACACACACACACTGATGTCTAAATCACACCTACATATGGAGACCATGGTGAACACTAAGCCCTGAGCTACACACACATACACTGATGTTAAATCACACCTACATATGGAGACCATGGTGAACACTAAGCCCTGAGCTACACACACACATACACTGATGTCTAAATCACACCTATATATGGAGACCATGGTGAACACTAAGCCCTGAGCTACACACACACATACACTGATGTCTAAATCACCTATATATGGGACCATGGTGAAGTGTGAGTCCTAAACAAATCTCCTAATAAAACATGGTTACCTTGTTTGAGATGGGCATCGTCCAGGTCTACCATGGAGGGGGATTTAGGTGTACCCACATGTGCTTTCTGGGAGCCTATAATGAAGCATTTCAATAATCAATTATTCAAGTCTTTACCTGAATAATGAGAACATGCCAATGCTTTATTGTACTATGCAAGGCTATGTTAATTCTCTTAATATTGCACTCCATTATCTGTACAACAAATGAGGTATTCTTATAACTTTAACTTAAAAGCAGGCAAAGTTTAGCAGAGGCCAAGACTTTAGTCAAGTGAGTTACTATACTTTTATTATACCCTTTTTCTTTGAAGATACTTTGAGTCCCTCGTCTTGAGGTCCCTCGTCTTGCAGGTTTCCTGCTGATAGTGGAAAAAACAAGCAACAATCTAAAGTACAGCACAGTGACTCATGCAATCGCTGAAATGTACACTTCCTATCCAGCGTAATTTTCCAGAGCAGTGAAGTAAAGGCACAGCTAGAGGATAATAATGTATAGATTTGGAATAAACGCATGTACCATTCACATGATCCTCATACTCATGACTTCTGCAGCTTGAAGTTTGCGGTTCTGCCTCATCACTGGAACTGTTGCTGGACACATCCACTTCATCTGATTAAGACAAAAGCATAAATCTGCTGAATGCCACTATCACACCATTTCTACTTCATTTTCTATCGATGTGGCCTATCACAAAAATCTGTGGAGCTAAACTTCCAGTACATTACTTCCGTATTAAATTACCTGCCAATGTTTGATATTTTAGGAAATATTGACAACACTCCTAATACTCTACAGAATTTACATTATTGTGAAATACAACTAATCATTAGGGGTGTGAACTGACACTGGTCACACAGTTCGGTTCGATTACGATTATGTTATTAATTCAATTAAATTCGATATCACAATGCATTGCGATGCACCGCATCCTCAATTAAAAAATTTTCTTCTTCTTTCCTGTTCAAACAGTGACATTCCAGTTTAAGTTTCAAGGGAGTAAAGCTTGTTTATGCCATTAAGAAAAGGAAAATCTGTCAAATAAATTTTGTTTTAAAGAAATGTTTATTTAAAAGCAGCGCTCATTAATCAGTGTATATGTTACCATTAAAGATGCGCACATCAACCATCGCCGAATCCACTGTTGGAGGTGATGATCATCCATTTATAATCGCGCGTAACACAGAATAATTGTAATTTGACCATCGGGTGCGGATACTTAAATCAGAGAAAATTATTGGGGCGGGTGGATGATTTATTTTTGGATGCGGATTCGGCGTTGGAGCTCATCCGCTTACTCTAAAGCAGTCAGACTCTGTCAGACGTTAACAGCTCGGGGGGTGAAAACGGCTAACGTGGTTTATCAAGGTAGTGGTATTACCTCCTGCATATTCTATTTGTGCGTGACATGAGCGCGCACAGCGCGTCTTCTGCAGGTCGTGCTTACCAGGTTGTTCATAAAAGCCGAAATGTACCCAGATGTAGGCTTTAAAAGTAGTTTTTAATTACTCACACTCGCCTCCCTCTGCCATTGCACGACAAATGACGTCAGAAAAGCGTCAGTACATTATAATCGGTTATGGTCTATTACTGAACCGATACCGAATCTCCTCGTCTGCATCGCGATGCATCGTAAAAACGATACATTTTGACACCCTACTGATCATGATTACCAACTGTGTTAAAATGCATATTAGACAATTATACTTACCTTGTGGATCTATTGTTATACCATCTAATCCTTTACCCTGGAGTTCGGGCAGTTTCCCTTTTTCCATTGCAATGAGGAGTTTACTAATCTTTGCAAGCTGTAGAGTGCTTTCAGGGAGGCGGTAGAACTCCCGATGAACTCTGATATCATGGCCAAGGAAGTTGGCCAGTTGATCCATCTCATTGTCTTTAAGGTTTAATACTGTGGACAATGTAGCTACTTGCTTACGCAGCTTTGTTGAGCAAAGGGCATCTGGATGCTTTGCTCCACTGGCTTGGGCATACTGGCGAATGCAGTCTGCACCACGATAATGAGACAGAGCACCTGGGCGAGCAAATAAATGCTGGTTCTCAACAGGAACTTCACACTTTTCTCTCATGTTTACAAGGAGATCCATGGCAACTACCATATTAGGGTCAGCAACACTGGTACCTTCCTCCCCCTCTTACCACGTATTTCCACCCTTTGGAAGTACCACAAAGCTTTTTCTCAAAATCACTGAGTCCCACAGCAATATCTTTGTGCATTGGTGTCTGGTCTCTAGACATGTAAGATTGAATATTCATCTTGGAAACCTCACCCTCTCTTCGTCTATTAAAAATAACAATCTGTGTTAGCATGAAATTTACAAAGAGTGGCAAAGTTTTTGCCATTTGGTTTTTCTTGTAGGGCATCCACATATTCCTGCTGTTTTGAGTTCAAAAATGAGTGCAGTGTTTTGACATCCTCTGTAAATGGTAGGACTTGTGGCTTATTCCATTTAGCTTCACCCAGAGTAGTCAGTGCAGCTGCAGACACAACCTCATTCCATCTGCTTTCATACAAACGCCTGAAGTTTCGTGCAGACTCTGCAGCCTCATCGCGTCCTGACATCAGTGCATTGCATTCCACGGAGTTGGCAATCTTCACCAAGCTGTGTCCAAGCTTCAGTGCCAGTGATGGAATCTTGTAGGTGTTCGTCTCCTCACTGAATCCTGCCACTGCTCTTACTGCTTTTATAACATGAGGAAAGTTGCAGGGTTGGATGAAGTCCTCCATATTATGAATGGGTGTCAGTAATCTGGCGGTGATGAGCAACCTTGCTACTTCCCTCATTTTCTGCCTAATGTAGTCATTTCTTCCTGAATGTAAGTTCAGCCTGTTGTACATCTGCTCCCCTAAAAGAAGAATGTATCGATCATTTCTGACAACATTTGAAACTTCATCATTCACCATCTCACAAGCAATGGTCCAAAGACTTTTGCTAACATCCACTGGTGGAGGAAGAGTCAAGCTGTTTATTGACTGAACTCTCTTCTGCCCAATTGTGCGGCTTTCATATTTGGGGTTCTGGGGGCATGTTCGGATGTGTCTCCATAGTGTCTTTCTGTTGTACAGACCTTGACAGTGGATACAGTGAGTGAAGTCATAGGTGGATTTTACTTCTTTGGGGCGTCTGCAAGCAACCATTTCCCCATTCCCGTTTTTTGAAACTGCAGCATTATGGGCAAAGTTTCCTCTACTTTTCAAAAGGCGTAATCTCACTCTTCTTTCCTTTGACCTTTTATCGAAGCTGAATGCCTTAGCTACCTCAAATTCATTGCGATGAACAAACTCCAAGTGCCGTGCGATTTTAGAGTATGGCTTCTGACAATAGGCACAATATTGTTTCTTCTTGTATCTATTTTTTTGCACTTTAGAAGGCATCGGTGTCACAGATGTGGAACTGTGATAGGATGAGCTTGTACTTGTGTCTGTTGTACTCTTAATCTCTACAGCACCTCCTTTCACTGGCTCAGCATGACAGATATTTAGTTCTTTACTTTCACAACTGTTGTCTGATAAGCTACCGTCTGTATCAGGGACATAGTCTTTGTCACTGAAGTCAGAAAAGGAGGATTCCTCACAAGATATCTGTGGAGAAAACATTACTGTATTAAATGCCCCTATGAGGAATATTAAGAGTATGAATACTGAAAGCCATTTCGATATCCCCACCAACAAAAAAACTAGCACATACCTCAGATTCATTAATCTGTGAGTAATCCGTCACCCCTCTTTCAGTTTCAGGTGTTCTTGTTGACAATTGTTCATAGCGTTGAGCACATTTGTCATGATGTTCTTTCAGTTTGTTTACCCGAGCAGCAAACCTATACAGTACCTGTGTAGTTTACCAATAGGTAGTTCAGAACTTGAAGTATGTTGAACATTTTTCAAAAAAACTGGCCAAATGATTACTTAATTGGAGCTTGGTTAATGTAACACATGGCATTACTTGTTCAGTTGGCTTGTTCATTTTGGTAGGAAGGCATACATCTTCCTCCAAAGCTGTGTTCTCCTCACAGCGAGGGACTGCTCTGTTCACCTGTAAAGAGAGAACAGCCTCCACTGTGAAAAAAACACACTTATTCATTTCATACTGGGGAAACATCAGGACATCCGATATTCGATACCATTTTCGATACCACAGAGAAAAAAACTGCCACAATATTAAGGGGGATTTTTTTTATTTAAAGCTAAATATAACAAGTCTAGAACATGACAATGAGGTATATTTTACATGAACAAAAATGTCGAGTTCTATTTGTTAATATTTTTTAATTGGACCAGAGCTAACATGATCCGTTGTTTTTTTTACCTACTGTTATCAAAGATTAAAATACACTGTAACATAAAAGCACTTAACAGTAACAAATTGGAGGATAGTGTGTCAGTAATGTATAATAATAAGATTAAACATTCAATTTTCAGTTAAAGGCATTTCATTATTGAATTCAGAGATGCCATTGTCTGTTTAGTTTAATTAGTATCTGTGTAATCAAATTGATGATAATCGCTAATGAAGGCAAATTGCAGAATTAAATAATAATTTTTGAATAAAGTTAAATAGGCACAAGCTAATTTTCATTTGACCAGAGTTACAATATTTACTTGTCTAAGATTCCTCAGTCAGATTATGTTAACTTTAAGAAAACGGTGAAAAAAACTAGACAACACAGACTCATATCAACAACAATACAAGGCCATCTTGGTTAATGTTTCAGAAAAGTTAAAATGAGAAGAGTTACAGTGTTTCCTTTAGGATTGTAATTAGCAGTGGGGGCAGGTCTGTCCAAACAACTAACACCCCTGATGCTGAGCATATGCTGCTAAATGATACCCCTGGAGCCTGTTCCTTAAGTCTGTTTTCACCTCTAAAATAATTTAAAAAAATGATTGATGTGAGGGATATTGATAAAGTCAAACAATCTTTTGGGTGCCCGCAGCACGCTCACAATGTGAAGCGCGTGTCCGCGCTATTCTCCGACAAGCCTGCGGTGTGTTTTAAATGTGTGTCCCGCGCTATTCTCCGACATGCCTGCTCGCGGTGTGTTTTTAATTGGCTTCGATGTGTCCGTCCGCGCTATTCTCCGACATGCCCGATCGCGGTGTTCTTTATCAATCAACCAAAGCCGGTTGCGGGGGCGCCACCCTCGCCATCGCCAGAGCGAATGAGACAAGTGCGTCACGTGTGGTGTTTGTCAACGCGCCTTTGGAGAGAAGTGAAAGTGACCGCTCGGCTATAGTATCGATACTTCGGGAACTAAGTATTGGAACAGTTCAGATATTTCAGTATCGATATTTATCGAAATATCGATATTTTTCACAACACTATGATATAGTTATAAAAAACTAGACATGTTTGTAAAGAGAGGACAGAATTCACTTAGTAAACTGAAAACTACAATGTTTGAAACTCAAAAGACCCATAACATTAATGTGGTTCCATGAAATACAAGTCAAAACGGTGTAAAGGTCATGTAGGGATGATCGGCTGTGCTGTGTTGAGTTCAGTGATTGGTGTTGATATGGGCAACCAATGGTTGTCTCAGTTTGTGTAGTGCTTTTGCCATCAGTCCATGTGACAAGGGTTTAGTGCAAGAGATCTAACCTGAGAATGGTTCTCCATCGTGTCAGAGCTGTGGATGAATGGGCACTGTTGCGGTCGGTGCATTGGGCTCTATTTGAAGGCCTGGTTCAGACAATTGACTCCCAATCTGATAAATAAGAACATACACATTAGATCAGGCAGAAACAACCAGTTACAAAGATAATCAACAGCAAATGGATCTGTAACTCTCTTTACAGTCATCGTTGTCGCATGTGTGTAAGCATACAAAACACATTCCATTGATTCCACACCAATCATCCATAATGAATACAAACACACTTATTCATTTCATACTGGAGAAACATCAGGACAATCCACACACACGTTTCACACCACATCAATGTCAGTACATTGGACAGGCTCTCATTACACACTCATGGAATCCTCAACAACGTCACAGTTTAAAAATGGGGACGAACTATGGAATATGAATATTATATGATATAGTAATAAAAAACTAGACAGTTTGTAAAGAGAGGACAGAATTCACTTAGTAAACTGAAAACTACAATGTTTGAATACTCAAAAGACCCGTAACATTAATGTGGTTCATGAAGAACAAGTCAAACAGTGTAAATGTCATGTAGGGATGATCGGCTGTGCTGTGTTGAGTTCAGTGATTGGTGTTGATATAGGCAACCAATTGTTGTCTCAGTTTGGTTAGTTGCTTTTGCCATCAGTCCATGTGACAAGGGTTTAGTGCAAAGGTCTTCAATCCTGCTCCTGGAGGGCCACTGTCCTGCAAAGTTTAGTTCCAACCCTAATCAAACACACCTGAATCAGCTCATCAAGCTCTTCAGAATGGCTTGTATATTTAAAGGCAGGTGTGCTGAAGCAGGTTGGAACTAAACTCTGCAGGACAGTGACCTCCAGGAGCAGGATTGAAGACCTCTGGTTTAGTGCAAGAGATCTAACCTGAGAATGGTTCTCCATCGTGTCAGAGGCTGTGGATGAATGGGCACTGTTGCGGTCGGTGCATTGGGCTCTATTTGAAGGCCTGGGTTCAGACAAATGACTCCCCATCTGATTAAATAAGAACATACACATTAGATCAGGACAGAAACAACCAGTTACAAAGATAATCAACAGCAAATGGATCTGTAACTCTCTTTACAGTCATCGTTGTCGCATGTGTGTAAGCATACAAAACACATTCCATTTGATTCCACACCAATCATCCATAATGAAGACAAACACACTTTATTCATTTCATACTAGAGAAACATCAGGACATCCACACACGTGACACGTTTCACACCACATCAATGTCAGTACATTGGACAGGCTCTCATTACACACTCATGGAATCCTCAAACAACGTCACAGTTTAAAAATGGGGACAAACTATGGAATGTTAATATTATATGATATAGTAATAAAAAAACTAGACATGTTTGTAAAGAGAGGACAGAATTCACTTAGTAAATGTTTGTTCAAAAGTTTGAATACTCAAAAGGCCCGTAACATTAAAGGGTACCTATTATGGGTTTTTGAAAATTGCCCTTCATGTAGTGTGTAACATAGATCTAAGTGAACGAAAACATCCTGCAAAGTTTTAAACATGAAAGTTCACCGTATACAAAGTTATTGTCTCTCAAAAGTAAGAGTCGACTCTGAGTCGCTGATATGAATCGATAGGCGAACGATGCTTTTTCTCTAACTTTATGACGTCACCTGTACAAGTTATTTGAATAAGATACACCCACTTATTGCGTTCAGAGACGCCAAGGAAAACTAACATCATGTCAACGAGACGCTGTGTTTTGAAGTGCGACGCAAAAGCAAACTTTTTTCATCTGCCCAGTGAGGAGCATTTGAAGACTAAGTGGCTACAGTTCATATATACAACTATACCACAGAAGTATAGCCGAACCTTGTTCTGTGTTCGCGTCATTTTGAAGATGATTGCTTCACAAACCTAAATGCTATAAAGTATGGATTTGCGAGCCGGCTGATAGCCTACTGAAGGAAGGTTCAGTACCGAGTTTATTTGGATCAGCTTCCTTCTCCGAATCAAAACCTGTAAGTATTATTAATATTAATTGTTGCTTTTATGTTTTATGTATCATGCTCAATAATTATTTTGTGTGTTGTGTATGCACAGCGCAGCTTCTAGGTCTTCAATGTCAATTGTATTGAAATATGTGAAGTGCAGGGCTCTCAAGTGTCACGCATTGAGCATGACAGTCACTCATTTCAGTCTTTTGTCACGCTCTCCCCGCCACACATTGTATTGAAAAACTATTTGTAATATATTTAATATGCCGCAGCGCCCAAAACACTGGCCGCGCCGCTCTCACTGTGGAACAGGCAGGAATCAAGCGCGTCTCCTCTGGTGTTGTTCGTCTGGTGTTGTTAGCCAATCAGAAAATAGCACTATTGTATCTGGGTAAGATTTAACGCAACAACCAATGACACCCCGTCGGCTCGGTGTCACTCCTTTGGGCTATGGGTAGCTAACATATCACCGCAGATTAGCGTCACGCAAAGGCGGGGTTTGGAAAAATGACTCGCTAAACGATTCATATGGGAGTCGGTGAGCAAATCAGGTAAAAATAAATGCATATTATAAGACCACAAAAGTGTTTTTTGTAATTTCATGCTTGTAAAACTGTTGTTAGGGACTCCCAGAACAATATTAGGAACATTTTAAATGCCATAATAGGTGCCCTTTAATGTGGTTCCATGAAGAACAAGTCAAAACAGAGTAAAAGGTCATGTAGGGATGATCGGCTGTGCTGTGTTGAGTTCAGTGATTGGTGTTGATATGGGCAACCAATTGTTGTCTCAGTTTGGTTAGTGTTTTTGCCATCAGTCCATGTGACAAGGGTTTAGTGCAAAGGTCTTCAATCCTGCTCCTGGAGTGCCACTGTCCTGCAAAGTTTAGTTCCAACCCTAATCAAACACACCTGAATCAGCTCATCAAGCTCTTCAGAATGGCTTGTATATTTAAAGGCAGGTGTGCTGAAGCAGGTTGGAACTAAACTCTGCAGGACAGTGACCTCCAGGAGCAGGATTGAAGACCTCTGGTTTAGTACAAGAGGTCTAACCTGAGAAAGGTTCTCCATCGTGTCAGAGGCTGTGGATGAATGGGCACTGTTGCGGTCGGTGCATTGGGCTCTATTTGAAGGCCTGGGTTCAGACAAATGACTCCCAATCTGATTAAATAAGAACATACACATTAGATCAGGACAGAAACAACCAGTTAAAAAGATAATCAACAGCAAATGGATCTGTAACTCTCTTTACAGTCATCGTTGTCGCATGTGTGAAAGCATACAAAACACATTCCATTTGATTCCACACCAATCATCCATAATGAATACAAACACACTTTATTCATTTCATACTGGAGAAACATCAGGACATCCACACACACGTTTCACACCACATCAATGTCAGTACATTGGACAGGCTCTCATTACACACTCATGGAATCCTCAAACAACGTCACAGTTTAAAAATGGGGACGAACTATGGAATATGAATATTATATGATATAGTAATAAAAAAACTAGACATGTTTGTAAAGAGAGGACAGAATTCACTTAGTAAACTGAAAACTACAATGTGTGAATACTCAAAAGACCCGTAACATTAATGTGGTTACATGAAGAACAAGTCAAAACAGTGTAAAGGTCATGTAGGGATGATCGGCTGTGCTGTGTTGAGTTCAGTGATTGGTGTTGATATGGGCAACCAATGGTTGTCTCAGTTTAGTTAGTGCTTTTGCCATCAGTCCATGTGACAAGTGCAAGAGATCTAACCTGAGAATGGTTCTCCATCGTGTCAGAGGCTGTGGATGAATGGGCACTGTTGCGGTCAGTGCATTGGGCTCTATTTGAAGGCCTGGGTTCAGACAAATGACTCCCAATCTGATTAAATAAGAACATACACATTAGATCAGGGCAGAAACAACCAGTTACAAAGATAATCAACAGCAAATGGATCTGTAACTCTCTTTACAGTCATCGTTGTCGCATGTGTGTAAGCATACAAAACACATTCCATTTGATTCCACACCAATCATCCATAATGAATACAAACACACTTTATTCATTTCATACTGGAGAAACATCAGGACATCCACACACACGTTTCACACCACATCAATGTCAGTACATTGGACAGGCTCTCATTACACACTCATGGAATCCTCAAATAACGTCACAGTTTAAAAATGGGGACGAACTATGGAATATGAATAGTATATGATATAGTAATAAAAAACTAGACATGTTTGTAAAGAGAGGACAGAATTCACTTAGTAAACTGAAAACTACAATGTTTGAATACTCAAAAGACACGTAACATTAATGTGGTTCCATGAAGAACAAGTCAAACCAGTGTAAAGGTCATGTAGGGATGATCAGCTGTGCTGTGTTGAGTTCAGTGATTGGTGTTGATATGGGCAACCAATTGTTGTCTCAGTTTGGTTAGTGTTTTTGCCATCAGTCCATGTGACAAGGGTTTAGTGCAAAGGTCTTCAATCCTGCTCCTGGAGGGCCACTGTCCTGCAAAGTTTAGTTCCAACCCTAATCAAACACACCTGAATCAGCTCATCGAGCTCTTCAGAATGGCTTGTATATTTAAAGGCAGGTGTGCTGAAGCAGGTTGGAACTAAACTCTGCAGGACAGTGACCTCCAGGAGCAGGATTGAAGACCTCTGGTTTAGTGCAAGAGATCTAACCTGAGAATGGTTCTCCATCGTGTCAGAGGCTGTGGATGAATGGGCACTGTTGCGGTCGGTGCATTGGGCTCTATTTGAAGGCCTGGGTTCAGACAATTGACTCCCAATCTGATTAAATAAGAACATACACATTAGACAGGGATTAAAGTTCTCCGTCGCTACGACGGATTTCCGTTAATTGCAGCGAGTCTATGACGGATTTCCGTCAATTGCAGGGTTCCCGTCTGTCCTTATGTCTTAAATTAACTTTTCATAATTTTAAGGCCGTAAATAGGCTTTGATTTCTCAAATACTGTGATACATGTCTTAGTTTTAGTTTGAATAAGTCTTAAATGAAGGAAAGACGAGGTGTAATAACTTTGCTGAGGGGGATGTGATAAAGCCTGGAGTGGAGCGAAAGCACGTTCCTCTCTCCACTCTAAGCATTCTGTAATCACTTCGCTCATGGTCCACTCCGGGTTTTAATTCCTGCTAAAAACTGCTAAGTTTTGGAGATGTGCATGTCCGGCTACAGCTCGTTTGCGGTCCGAGCCCGAGCGCGTTTGTTCCCGGCGCCCCCCGCAGAGTTGGTCTGGTGGTTTCACACTCAACTTGATTTCAAGTTGGTTTCTAGTTGGTGCGTTTGCGTGCATATTACATCATCGCAAACGTGCACGGCGCATGATAGAAAACAGAACGCGGGTCAATATTGGCCGTTTCTCAATACCAATACGCAAACTTCGGACTTGCTTTCTTGGTAGTTCGGACTTGCCAAGTTCGACTCAGGAGAACGAACTTCCGAGGGCGAGAGGACGCGAGTCCGGTTATTCTGCTAATGCACTAGTGCGTTCTTGATCGCGTCACTCGCCTTGGCTACTCCGGTTATCTCTTTATGTATATTTTAGGCAACCACAAAACGAAATATGTAATAAAACACCACTCTGCCTCTTTTCATTTATAAATAAACATATTATCATAAACATATTAATGGCCACACAAATGTGGTTCAGGAAACATTGATTATCTTCACTGCATATATTTATAACACGAAATATAAAACACAACCCTGCTTCTTTTTGTTTTCATTTAAAAAATATGAAACATTATTGATCATTAAAACTGACATTTAACAAACAGACAGGGTTGTATCGTTTTATTGTATTATGCATGTTTGTACACATATGCGAGAATGCATAGTAAATATAAAGAATATTTGATATATTTTAGAATATATAAAATTACACAACCCTGTCTCTTTTTGTTAAATGTCAGTTTTAATGATCAATAATATCCCGTTCAAAAGTATAAGTAGCCTAATAGGTAGGCTATAATAAGCTATACAATGAGAAATAAAGCAAACAATTCAGTCAAACATAAGTCAGTTCTCTAATAGGCTACAAAGTTAAATGGCCTAAAAATATAAAGTTATAAAACTTCACTTTGCCCTCAGCCAAAACGATTTGCCATGGAACAAACTATAGATTAATATAGTTTAACATTGTTTGGTCCTATAATATTAATAAAAACATGCACTGAAAAGTTATGTAGATGGTTGATTATTTGTCAAGATAAGTAATTGTTTTTCATAGATTAAAATTTTCATAGATTAGCTTTTAAAATACGCAAACTGGCAATATTAAATCGGTTTAAAACATCTCCCCTTAAAACGCTATGGTCTCGACTATTTAAATAAAGTTACAGGAATATGACTTGGCCTGAAAAAAATTTCAGTCAGAAGAATTTTTTCACTTTAATCCCTGAAGAAACAACCAGTTACAAAGATAATCAACAGCAAATGGACCTGTAACTCTCTTTACAGTCATCGTTGTCGCATGTGTGAAAGCATACAAAACACATTCCATTTGATTCCACACCAATCATCCATAATGAAGACAAACACACTTTATTCATTTCATACTGCAGAAACATCAGGACATCCACACACACGTGACACGTTTCACACCACATCAATGTCAGTACATTGGACAGGCTCTCATTACACACTCATGGAATCCTCAAACAACGTCACAGTTTAAAAATGGGGACATTTTTATAATGTTAAAAATAAGTCTATTGAACAATAGACAAAAAAGATTAGACTTGAATTCTACTTAGGGTCTAAATGGATCAATACGCCCGTAGTGCCTTATCAGTGGATCAAGAGCTTGACTTAAACCAAAAATGTCTACCTGTTCAGTTGGCTTGGGACTCCTGTTCATTATAGTAGGCAGGCATGAACCCTCTCCTGATAGGGCGTTCTTCTCACTGTGAGGGTCTCGGTTCATCTGTAAAGAGAGAACATGCTTGGAATATTTAAAGGCCATTCAACAAAATAAATTGTGTATGACTGCACTATGCAATTCTGTGTCAAAACTGCATCATTATTATTCAATAGACAGTCCAGAGACTGTTTAAGTTGTTCTGTTCTGTTCATCAGGTAATACAGCACAGAAAGTCAACTAACTAACTAAAACATAACTCAACAATACCAACACAAACTAAATGGAGACCTAATTACCAGAGTACGCCATGGCCAGTGTGAGTCTCCGTAGTCGTATGTTAATTCTTCTCCTGGAGCTATGTCTTTTATTGAAAACAAACACAGATGTGGTTTGCCTCCAATACCTATTTTTTTCATTTTACAGTTCGAAGTCTTGTAACTATCGTTCACTAATCTCCCAAGTGAACCATCTTCTTCTGAAGGCATCAATGCTAAAATGGGAAAGAGGAAAAAACATGAAATTTGTTTCCATTAAAGTAGCTAAGTCAAAAATAGTCAAAATGGTTCCCAAAACCTACCACCATTGTCTTCCATTCCAATCAAAGTCAAACAAGAAGGTATTTTCTGTTTCATTGTATATATTCTGTCTTATTTGGCTCTCCTCTTTGGAAAGCAGCTCTCCACGGTATTCAAGAATGAAGCATCCTTTGTCAATGGACATGTTAGCAAACACACCTCTACCTAAGATAGAGATAGAGATGGCATTGTGTTGAATATTAGTGTCTCTGTAGAACATAAGTGGGTCTTTATTCAATTGACCTGGCCTTTATATGGCATACACACTAGTGTTGTCAAAAATATTGATATTTCATAAATATCAATACTGAAATATCTGAACGGTACCAATACTAATTTCCCGAAGTATCGATACACCGATACTAGCCGAGCTGTCACTATCACTTCACTCCAAAGGCGTGCTGACAAACACCACACGCGCACTTGTCTCATTCACTCTGGTTAAATAGCAAAAGTGAATGGGGCCGATCACACCTGATGCGTTTTTGCAGTGAGAGGAGCCTATTTTGGTTTCCAATTGGTTTCCTATGTCAGCGATCGTTCTGCGCGCTGTTTATGCACCTGGCATTTTTTAAGTTGAAAAAAAAAAGCAACTCCGAGAGGAAAAAGCGCCCGACGTCATCGTGTTTATTTCCACTGTCCAATCGATTAAATGGAGAGGCGGGCTAGTGATGAAAGCTAGTTGCTTGAACGCCCGGAGAGTGCGATGGAGGATAAACTTGTGGTGCTCTCGCGGGTTACCAGGAGCTTAACGACTTCACAAATCGTAACTACCACAATGTTACCAGAAAGTAAATAAAGTTAATAAAAGGCTGACTTGACGTTTACTTGACTGACAGGACAGCTGTTTTTGTGGTTACCTAGCAACATATAAAACGCAGCACACTGCTTGTTCTGTGTGATGGTAAAATTAACTTGTGCTTATTTAACTTTATTCAAAAAAAATATTTAACTCTGCAATTTGCCTTCATTAGCGATTATCATTAATTTGATTACACAGATACTAATTAAACTAAACTGTGCTAGACAATGACATCTCTGAAATCAATAATGAAATGCCTTTAACTGAAAACTGAATGTTTAATCTTATTATTATACATTACTGACACACTATCCTCCAATTTGATACTGTTAAGTGCTTTGACACGATCTGTATTGTTAAAAGCACTATATAAATAAAGGTGACTTGACTTGACTTCATGTCGATCCAGTGAGCATTGTTTTCGTGTGTGATGCGCGCACGTTTGCATTTAAATCTGTTCATCAAATAACGTTAATGTATTAACCAGCATTTATGCTTTTGAACAAGAGCACTACCTCAGGACATTTTTGTTCATGTAAATATACCTCATTGTCATGTTCTAGACTTGTTATATTTAGCTTTAAAAAAAAAAGAAAATACCCCCTTAAAGGATAATTCCGGTATTTAACACTTTGAGTCTATTTTCTAGTTTGTTTTGGATGAACTAGAGTGGTGGATAGGGATGCAGCGATTACCGGATTTCACAATTAACCGCGATTTAAAACATCACGGTTAATTAATCGTAAAGACTATGCTACACCGTGTTCTGCACGGAACGGAACTTTTGCAACTAACACAAAACGAAAACAAAGTTACACCAGCGGTGCACCAGCTTAAAGTGCTGTGCTCGTCAACCACTATGGCACAGAGACTAAAGCAGCGACGCTCTATTTCCACCGAACAGGCCTGGGCCTGTTCACAGATCGCGTCTTTTGCGCGCTCAAGTTCGTTATTTCCGGTTATTTCAAATGTAGACGCACGGTATGCGCGCTCATAATGGGAGCGACGCGCTCGTTTTTTCCTAGCGTGTCCGCGCCGCATCGAGATAAAAACATCTCTACTTTTCAGAATGCCGCAAGCCCACCGTAGTCAAGTGACAAGAACCAACAGAGCAAAGACAGACGCCTCCGGAGCGCAACCGCCCTAGTGCTTTGGAAAAAGGAGAATGCGGCGAGCAACTTTCAGCTTTCAGTGCAACGGAAAAAACAACAACAACAAAAAACAGCGGAATGTTTTGGTTACGTAAGTCTGTGGAAAACAGAATGTGACGCGCTCTCAAGAGTTTCAGTCAGTGAACATTTAAGTTAACTTAATATCCTATTGCTTTCTCCTGTCTGTGTTGAGTAAATATTAGGCTTTGTAGTTTTAATATGCCCGGTGTAAAACACATAAGATCAGGGCCGTGTAGACTTCTAGGACTACCAATTAACTGCATTTCAGTTATTAATAACACTGCATGAGAGATGTTCTCGGTTTCTTTCTATAATTTTTTTATAAACTTCAAACAAACAAACCAAAATAATGAGATTATAATAGGCTAGATAATTTTCTAAAGGCACATGTAAAATTTGTATTAATAATTAAAAAAGAGTATTAAAATAAGTACAATATATTGGAGTGGCTAACATTTGGACTATTTGTTTTCTTTTAAAAGAAATACATAGTTAATATTTAGCTTACATTTAATTCAATAGAGCCAAATACTTTGTTTATTCTTATTTTCATTGGGATTTATTATCCCTTTATAGTATTATTTATGTTTTTATGTCAAATACCAACAAGATATTGTTTTCAAGTTTTCTACCTAGGTTGAAAATAAATTTAGAACAAACTAAACACTTAATAATTTTGTGATCTATTTCAATCAAAGAGCCCTGCAGCCTTTGACTTAATTTGTTATTTTTAAAAGAAAAATACTGGATGTTTACAAAGCATTTCTCTTTAATTCCAAAGGAAGAGATTGATTATTGTTTGTCATTTTATAATTTTGTACTGCTGTGGCAGCAATAAATAACACATTAAAATCTAATGTTGAGTGTTCATGTGATATTATACATTAGTAGTGTTGTGAAATTAATTGATGCATAATAATCGTGATAATCGTTAAATCGTGATTATTTCTCAGACAATAATCGTACTTACAAAATCTGTAATCGTTGCATCCCTAGTGGTGGATTTAGACATTTTGACGATGGGTCCTGTCTCGACTTTTTGACTATTTTAAGATCGCCTCAGGGCGCTTCAGAGTGGCTTTCTACGAGCATACTGAAACATGTCCTAAAACAAAACTTAACATTAGCTCTCAAAACTGTGCAACTCACCGAGTGGTTAGTGGTGCTCGTTGATGATTAAAAACAAATATATCGGCGCAATGTATGCTTTCAATCCGTGTTATTTACTATGGTGGAACTATTTTTTCAGATACCTCACAACCGCGTATAAACTTCCGCTCGATATTTGAGTCTGAAGCGTTAGCACACTCCCGACCACTTGATGGCGACAACCACTTTGCCGCAGTTGCTCTGCTCGTGCTAGCCTTCTGAGAGACGGAGAACCGAGCGGAAAGACTACAACCAAATGTAAACAGACCCCTTTCGGTCTCCGGTAGCGCAGTAATATCAACGAGCACTGAGTCCTCTAACAGACTTCAATGGGATTTTAAAAAATGGCAAATAAAACACGACAGAAACTGTATTTCGCTACGCTACTTGTTTTGGAACATCAACTTACACCACTAACCACTCGGTGAGCTGCACAGTTTTGGAAACTAATGTTGTGTTGTTTTAGGACATGTTTCAGTATGCTCGTAGAAAGCCACTCTGAAGCGCCCTGAGGCGATCCTAAAAGAGTAAAAAAGTCGAGACAGGACCCATCGTCAAAATTTCTAAGTCCACCACTCTAGTTCATCCAAAACAAACTAGAAAATAGACTCAAAGTGTTAAATATCGGAATTATCCTTTAATATTGTGGTAGTTTTTTTCTCCGTGGTATCAAAATAGTATGGAATATCTATATTTTTCAAGGTATCGTAACGAAGTTAGAAAGTCTAGTATCGTGACAAAACTAATACACACATTAATTACAGGACATGCATACTTCTTCCAACATCTGGTTCATTCGGCTGTACAGCCCACAAAAGCAACTGTTGCAACAATAACCAATCACCTTAAATGAGACATATCATGCTTTTAAATTGTTTTTACATTGTTATTGTCTTTTTACATATAAACAAAGTCCTCTCAGGCAAGTCATGCCACTCGGCCGCCATCTTGGCAATGCCTCCGGGCAGCTATTTCGGACTAACAAGACCAGGCTCCTATCTAAATGAATGGGCAGAGAGTCAGAACTGCACTTTCACTGGTCACCGGGACATAAAAACTGCATGTATAGAAACTAGGGGTGTAACGATACACAAAACTAACGGTTCGGTTTTCCCACGGTTTTGACGTCTCGGTTCGGTTCGGTTTAGAAAGTTAAAATTGCTTTTTTTTTTTTTTTTTTTAAACAGTGGTTTAATGAAAAAATTACTATAACATTAAAGGTTGTAACCTAGACTTTAACCTAAATTCAGATGCCATTAAAGTCTCTCTAAGCGATCCTGGTGACATCACTTCTTGTGACGTTCGAACTATTGTCAAACAAAACGAGTCTAGCTAGACCTCCCTCCTCCTCATCCGCGCACTAACCCTCAAACCACCCCAAACACTTCTGTCGGTTATTGGCTGGAACAGTTTGTTATGTTTCGTAGAGCGGTCGCTAGTTTGTTTTGTAGCCGTTTGTGGAGCCATGGGGTGTCCGCAGAGACCGCGTTTTTTTTTACAGTGTGTTCAGGGACAGGCAGTCTGCGGATAGTGAGGAGATGTTTGCTGTATGTGACAAAAAATGTTTTGCCTTAAAAACGCGTGACATCGCTTAGAGCACCTTTAATTTTTAGATATAATAATCAACACACAACACATTGTAGAAAACATGTAAACTGAACATAAGGCAGTTTTTGCATTAACTTGTGTTTTTACTCTAATTTGTTATTGAAATATAATAATTTACACAGTTGTCATTACTCATTTTCATGAAAGATATTTTAAACATACATTAAATAATCAAGATATCATTAACAGTTAAGTAAATATAATATATAGGCTAACATAGTGCATTTATTTAGTGCAAGAGTTCATTATAGGAACCAAGTTGTGGACACTGAATCACTTGCCTGTTGAGGTAAATACAGTGAGGAAAATAAGTATTTGAACACCCTGCTATTTTTGCAAGTTCTCCCACTTGGAAATCATGGAGGGTCTGAAATTGTCATCGTAGTGCGTGTCCACTGTGAGAGACATAATCTAAAAAAAAAATCCAGAAATCACAATATATGATTTTTTAACTATTTATTTGTATGATACAGCTGCAAATAAGTATTTGAACACCTGTCTATCAGCTAGAATTCTGACCCTCAAAGACCTGTTAGGCGGGCGTACACGGTGCGAATTCTGACGGTCGGAAGATCGTATGTCCACGTACACGTTACGAGTGAGTTTATCCAAAATCGTATGGAGGCAGTGATACACGACACGATTTTACGACCTGCTGAATTCCGAAGAAATCGCACGAGCCAAAAACTCTGCTCTCTCATAACTGCATGTAAAATATTGATACAAGCCGTGACTATTTTGCTACATATTTCAGCACCGGGAAATGGACGTCCGGTCACCCTTTTGTGTGTGTGTGTGTGAATGATTAAAAAACGTAGTTGGTACACATTCAAAATAAAATTGCAAGCTCTTTGAATGATTAATTAGCCTTTAAACCACCTCATATGAGTGTTTGCAAGTATTTTGCTGAGAGAAGCTCGAGCGCCGTGAGTGAGGGCGCGTTTGCCAGATCCACATAATGAAAGGTGACAGTAATCTTCTGGACTTGTTTTTCTGATTAATGTCACACTTTAGGAATTATTACAGTGGAAATTGCATGTTAGGGTTCGTGATATTTTAATCCTTTTCCAAACACAAGCTTTGAACTTATTTCGATTTTATATATTTTTGTTTTTAGCTTGTTTTTCGTAGCAATATCTGGCAACATTTTACTGTCGCATTAATAAAAAAAAAACTAGGCTGTAGACAAGACAAACTGTAATTGCTGACAGGAAGATACTACATCGGTAAGACAAACGCAATGATCATCGTGATTACTGTAAGAAATGTAAGCTATAGTACTACCAAAACAATAGCATACAGATATGTTACAGAATTAAATAGTCAAATAGGCCTACAGGCCGGCAGGTATACGCTCATGCTGTTTAGTTAACCTTTCACAAAGTCATCATAAAACATAATTGAAGCAGTGTTTCTAGTAGTCCACACACCATTTTCGTCTTCTTCTGTGGATTTCCTCAGCTCCTGATTGGTCAAATTCAGATAGATTGACAAATCGCTCATTCAACCGCAACAACCTCACGAATTCAAGCCGACAGTTCCCGAACTTTTTCGACATGCTTAAAATTATCGGAGGTCGAGAGGTGCTCGCTCGGCTCGTATCTTCCTCGCACACGATACGAGCCGCGACGTGCGAGCATAACCGATTTCCACGCGATTACTCCCAGTGAAAAAAATCATCTGCGAGCTCGTAAAACAGCAAAAAATCGCACCGTGTACGCCCGCCTTTAGTCTGCCTTTAAAATGTCCACCTCCACTCCATTTATTATCCTAAATTAGATGCACCTGTTTAAGGTCGTTAGCTGCATAAAGACCCCTGTCCACCCCATGCAATCAGTAAGAATCCAACTACTAAAGGCGGGCGTACACGGTGCGATTTTTGCTGTTTTACGAGCTCGCAGATGATTTTTGTCACTCGGGAGTAATCGCGTGGAAATCGGTTATGCTCGCACGTCGCGGCTCGTATCGTGTGCGAGGAAGATACGAGCCGAGCCGAGCACCTCTCGACCTCCCGATAATTTTTAAGCATGTCGAAAAAGTTAGGGAGCTGTCGTGAGGTGTGTGCGGTTGAATGAGCCGATTTGTCAATCTATCTGAATTTGACCAATCAGGAGCTGAGGAAATCCACAGAAGAAAGACGAAAATAGTGTGGAATACTAGAAACACTGCTTCAATTAATGTTTTTATGATGACTTTGTGAAAGGTTAACTAAACAGCATGAGCCGTCTTCCTGCCGGCCTGTAGGCCTATTTGACATAGCCTATTTAATTCTGTAATATCTGTAGGCCTATGCTATTGTTTTTGGTAGTGCTATAGCTTACATTTCTTACAGATAATCACGATGATCATTGCGTTTGTCTTACCGAATGTGGTATCTTCCTGTCAGCAATTACAGTTTGTCTACAGCCTAGGTTTTTTTTTATTAATGCCGACAGTAAAATGTTGCCAGATCTTGCTACAAAAAACAAGCAAAAAACAATATAAATATATATATATATATATAATAAAAAACTCCGAAATAAGTTCAAAGCTTGTGTTTTGGAAATAAGATTAATATATCACGAACCCTAACATGCAACTTTCCACTTTAATAACTTCCTAAAGTGTGACATTAATCAGAAAAACAAGTCCAGAAGATTAATGTCACCTTTCCATTATGTGGATCTGGCAACCGCGCCCTCACTCACGCGCGCTCGAGCCCCGTTCACTGCGCTAGCTTAATTCTCTCAGCAAAATTAATTGCAAACACTCATATGAGGTGGTTTAAACGGCTATTTAATCATTCAGAGAGCTTGCACTTTTATTTTTGAATGTGTACCATAACTACGTTTTTTAACTCATTCACACACACACACACACACACACACACATACACACAAAGGGTGACCGTTTTTGGCTTCGTGCGATTTCTTCGGAATTCGGCGGGTCGTAAAATCGTGTCGTATATCACTGCCTCCATACGATTTTCGGATAAACTCACTCGTAACGTGTGCGTGGACATACGATCTTCCGACCGTCAGAATTCGCACCGTGTACGCCCGCCTTAACATGGCCAAGACCAAAGAGCTGTCCAAAGACACTAGAGACAAAATTGTACACCTCCACAAGGCTGGAAAGGGCTACGGGGAAATTGCCAAGCAGCTTGGTGAAAAAAGGTCCACTGTTGGAGCAATCATTAGAAAATGGAAGAAGCTAAACATGACTGTCAATCTCCCTCGGACTGGGGCTCCATGCAAGATCTCACCTTGTGGGGTCTTAATGATCCTAAGAAAGGTGAGAAATCAGCCCAGAACTACACGGGAGGAGCTGGTCAATGACCTGAAAAGAGCTGGGACCACCGTTTCCAAGGTTACTGTTGGTAATACACTAAGACGTCATGGTTTGAAATCATGCATGGCACGGAAGGTTCCCCTGCTTAAACCAGCACATGTCAAGGCCCGTCTTAAGTTTGACAATGACCATTTGGATGATCCAGAGGAGTCATGGGAGAAAGTCATGTGGTCAGATGAGACCAAAATAGAACTTTTTGGTCATAATTCCACTCGCCGTGTTTGGAGGAAGAAGAATGATGAGTACCATCCCAAGAATACCATCCCTACTGTGAAGCATGGGGGTGGTAGCATCATGCTTTGGGGGTGTTTTTCTGCACATGGGACAGTACTGCACTGTATTAAGGAGAGGATGACCGGGGCCATGTATTGCGAGATTTTGGGGAACAACCTCCTTCCCTCAGTTAGAGCATTGAAGATGGGTCGAGTCTGGGTCTTCCAACATGACAATGACCCGAAGCACACAGCCAGGATAACCAAGGAGTGGCTCTGTAAGAAGCATATCAAGGTTCTGGCGTGGCCTAGCCAGTCTCCAGACCTAAACCCAATAGAGAATCTTTGGAGGGAGCTCAAACTCCGTGTTTCTCAGCGACAGCCCAGAAACCTGACTGATCTAGAGAAGATCTGTGTGGAGGAGTGGGCAAAAATCCCTCCTGCAGTGTGTGCAAACCTGGTGAAAAACTACAGGAAACGTTTGACATCTGTAATTGCAAACAAAGGCTACTGTACCAAATATTAACATTGATTTTCTCAGGTGTTCAAATACTTATTTGTAGCTGTATCATACAAATAAATAGTTAAAAAATCATACATTATGATTTATGGATTTTTTTTTTAGATTATGTCTCTCACAGTGGACATGCACCTACGACGACAATTTCAGACCCCTCCATGATTTCTAAATGGGAGAATTGCAAAATAGCAGGGTGTTCAAATACTTATTTTCCTCACTGTATAATGCTAGTGACAAGGTATGCTGTTTTAATGACGTCTTTCCGCTGCTGAAACACTGATTGAGCGATTACACGAGTTATGATGCCTTTCAGTAAGTATACTGCATCTTTCAACATACCTTCAGGTGTCCATTCTGTAACTGAGGAAGAGATGATCGGGGCGTGTTCGGTACGCAATGAGAGTATCGCGATTCGAATCGTGAGTTCTGTATCGCGGTTTTCCGGTTCGGTTCGAATATCGTTACACCCCTAATAGAAACAGCAGTAAAATATGATAAAAATCGCTGAAAAAGTTTGATGTCTTTGCCCCAAAATAAGGTTTAAAACGCCTTTTTCCCCACAGGTTATACATTTACTACGCATGCGCAAGGGTTCTCGTCTCCGCTGTCGCAAACCTCAACTGTGCGCATGCGTCAGTGGAACCAGAAGATAGGCTTAAATGTTAATCGGCTTGACTGTTAAAAGCAGACGATTGGCTTTCCAGCGGTAGGGGTGGGACATTTGAATACAACCGCCATCTTTGCCGTTACGGGTTTTCCCTATGTAGTTGTATTGAGGATTGAGGAAGTGGCATGTCTCTATATAAATAGTCTCTGATATAAATCATACATTTGTAGTCTATATAAAGCGGAACTGCGATGCTTGGGTCTGAATTCCTCATTATTATAGCTCCACAGGCTCCTTTTCTACCCCTTTTCTGATGTGCGTCTGAGAGCAACTCGTTTTGGTGCGGTCTCTTTAAATACAATTGAGACACTTCATACCCCACCCCCTCTCCAGGTTGTAGCGGTTCAACTCCACCCCATTCGGCCATTTTTGTAGTTTGATAGCAGAGATACGATTATTTAGCGGCAAAGAAACGTTTTATCCACACGTTATTAACAAAATGTCAACAACGGAAGACTTGTCCAGCCAGCCTTACATGTTCGAGCCAGAGTCGGAGCCAGAGCGAGATGAAAATGAAGACGACGAACCTGCAGAACAACGTCTTCATATCGATGTATCGCAATGGTGTGTTACTGTAGCCTGACTTCGTCATACTCATATTCTAGAAAGAATGTGAGTCTGAAACTGATCCATTGAGCTGTGATTATGGGGCGTGTGTCAACCGAACCAGGAAAAAAAAGGCTTCTGCACTCAATTGGATAGACCTACAACCAATCAGAGCAACGGAGTAAGTGACGTTGAGAGATATATTAAAGTTGATAGATTAAACTTTTTCCGAATCCCACAGGAAGGACGGCAAAAACATATTTTCCATCGACAAATGCCTTGATCGCGGTTCTCTGTTCCTCTTCTAAAATGAATGCGCTGTCTATATCTTCTATAACACACGCGGTAGCGGAATATACACAACTCAATTCTCCAGCAGCAGCAGCCATGAATTCAACCCAAGCGCTCTGATGACGTGGATGGTTACGTTACCGTTGCTCACATAGATATGATGTCTATGGTTGCTCATCTGTCCATCATCGTATAAAGCCCGCCCTGACAATTTGATTGGTCCGAACAATTTTTGATCGGGCATAATAGCTCCTCAATGGATCGAGTCCAGACCGAACTTCCCGACCAAAAAATGTTGTGGGCGGGGTTCGGGCTGGCAGCCAGGCTAGTGTTACTGTATTTACACATGAAACTTTGGTCTTCTGACCTTTTACCACCATGTCGATTTATTTTGATTAATATGTGCGAGGGAGAGAGAGCAAGACAGAGTCTAGTTTGGAGACGGTGAAATCTTGTTTAGAAATCTTGAAATCTTGGTCTCTCTCTCTCTGCTTGTTCCTTCAGTTAAACATGCCCTGTCACAAGCGCGGCAGTTCATCTACATTAGACGGTGTAATGAAGCGTGTGGGTTACTACATCCAACAACCGAACATTTGAACTTACCCTCTCGTAAGTTCTGCATCCTTTAGCTTGGACTACAAAATTGCAGCGAGAAATAAAAATGGCGGATTGCTCGAAGTGGTGGGCCGGAAGTCAATGGCCCTCATTTATCATTCTTGCGTAGAAACGGGCATATATGTTGGCTAGTGCTGCCGCGATTAGTCGACGTAATCCACCATGCAAATTAGTCGACGGCAATTTTTTTAGTCGACGTGTCGTTTTACTATTGACCGCCTATTTATTTTTGGTCTCCCGTCTCAAACAGCCCACTGTAATTCACCTCCACACACTAGTCTGTGCGCTGTGCGCGCCCTGCTGGTTAATCTGCTATCCTCTTCCTTCACGTTCCCGCCTTCACTGCTTTGATATGAAAAATTGCGGAGGCAGGTGACGGTGCTTTCACGGTGGGCTCGTTTGCTGCGGTCCGAGCCCGAACGCGTTTGTTCCCGGCGCCCCCCGCAGCGTTGGTCTGGTTTCACACTCAATTTTTCTATTGAATTCTATTGAACACGGGTGCGTTTGCGTGCATCTTACGCCATCACAAACGTGCATGGCGCTTTATTGAAAACAGAACGTGGATCAATATATTGTGTTTTTCAAACGGACTCTTTTGAGGAGACAGTGGATTTCCAAATGTGTTGCCCTGATTCCGCGCGCAATGCGCGAATACACGGCAGGCTCACTCTCGCTCGTATCCAAGGTAAATCATAAACACTATCATCCCTTACATGTGTTTTATTTAACTAAACACATCATAATCAGTTTAAAACGCATGCGCAGGTTACTTTACTTCCTAAAAAGTCCACACCTGAGTCGTCCGTGTTGCTTTCTCACGGGAATTCAAGTCTCCGCTTCCCCCACGCCCTCATTTTACGCCATGGACACACGGAAGACGGCAAAGAAGAGAAACTTCTCCGACGTGGAGATCAAATGACCTATCACAATGCATTATTTTACAGTACGTGTTTTGAAACAATTAGCATTTAATTTCGAATCACTATTGGGGTGTACAATAGTGATGGTGATGTGATGTGGAGTACCATTCATTCACATTAATAATTCCATGTCAATTTGTAATATTCTTATTCTTCTTATTATTATTCATGTTCGCATTTATAAGGAAAAAACAATGTTACGGACGTGAGCGCTCTGAAAGTGGCACTAAAAGATATTTTAAAACTTTCACAGAGACAGAAAGCACAAAACCTTTCTTTAAACTGAATTTCGTTTTGTATTAATTGTATCTTAATTTTAATCAATGTTTCATTAACCAATTGCCTGGATTTAATAAATAAGTAGTAAATATAGCAGACGATAGATAATCACGAAGCGGATGCGCCGGCGCGTGAACTGGAGCTCGTCTCATTTTAAACAGAATTCAAAACGAAAGAAAACAGACACAGACTGCTCTCTGCTTTATGTGATCCGTATGAAATGTGCATTTCTCCCTGGCGCGTTCACTACTGCGAAGATCACGATCAGCATTGTCAACTTCATCTTTGCAGCCGACACAAAGAAAACACTTCTTTATTAATAAACAATTAAAATATCTCGTTGCTATATTTTACATATTCATAATCATTACTTTTGCCGGTTCTTTGTGACAGATTTTTACACTGAAGTTTATAATTAGCCTACTATGTTGTTGTTGTTGTTTTTTTTTATCATATCTTTTAGTTTGTCAGTGCGTTTTGTGGTGTTAGGAATTGTTTTTCTGCGCATTTCCGCACTAACTCAAAACGTGCGTACACCACCTCCTGAGCTGGCGTGGGATTTGAGCGTGCCGTACGCCAACGTCCATATTGATAAATCTCAAAGTCACCGTGGTTTTGGGTGTACGCCAGGTGTACGCTGGAAATTTGGTGTACGCACTTTTGATAAATGAGGGCCAATGTCCTTATTTGGCAGTTCCGCTGCAAATACTGTGACGTAATAGTTCAAAAAACGTCATAGAGAACAGAAAAATCTGAACCGGTTGAAAAATATGACCAAAACAGAATATAAAGATATCAACGAAGCACCTGAAGAGAATAATATTCAACTTTTCTGTACTTCTAAACACTCCAAATATACAACAAAATGCATTTAAGGGCTAAAAAAGGTGGATTTAGCATGATATGTCTCCTTTAAGAATACCAGAAACATACCTACTGAAATTAGACTATTCAATGTAATACAGCTTTTACACGTGCATTTTGTGCTATTATCTTGTGACTTTATTACAGTTTTATATTAAGAGGGGATGCAGTTTTAGAAAGATACCCTATCTGCCACAGTATCTTCCTGAATAGGATGAAAGAAGCATTAAAATACTGTAACTAACCTTTATGAGCGTTAATGAATCTTTCCTCAAAGCATGGTTTGTCTTTGCCAGACAGAATGTGTTTAGTGGCATCCTCCACAGGACTAATTCGCTTCCGTTTGGACATGACATCCAGTTTATGCTTTTAAATTCTGGAAAGAATAGTTAGAAAGGATAATAATCAAAAGCTCAGTGACTTGTATTTAAATCTTGATTGTATGATACAGCACATTATTGTCAGTGTGTTGTGCAAGTTCCCTTTATCGAAAAGGGAACTTCGAGATGCGTCGAAACGCTGCGGGAACGCCTTCTGCGTGATTGCGTCTGAAGCATCTATGCCAACTAGTCCAATGGAAAAAGGGAATGAGCGTCACGGGCGGGTGACGTCATGACCAGGAAAGGATAAGAGCACTTCCGCTGCTCGCCGGCATTAGCTTCTGTGCCTCAGCAAGCGATCTGTGTCTAAACTGTCCCCGTCTATTTATTGTTGTCTGTCAATATTGTTGGTATCGGTATGGCGAAACAAATCTACAAACAGTGTGTTCCTCCCTGCCCGCGTTATTTAACGGGTGGGGACACACACGAGCTTTGTGTGATTTGTTTGGGATTTGAGCATGCAGCCTCAGCCTTCGAGGGGGCTGAGTGCCAGCACTGTGAGAAGCTACCGCTTCGCATGCTCAGATCCCGCCTGTCACTCTTTGATAAACAGAGTGGGCAGGCTCGCGATCCTCAGGGATCAGGACCCGCGTCTGCCGAGGCAACGCGGAGCATGCATTCCTGGGGATCGCAATTGGATCTTTCGGAGGGGATCGAGACGGGTCCGAGGGCCCTTTCTCCTTCCTTACCCAGGAGATCCAGCTCTCCTCCCCCGGTGTCGGAAGCACGCTTTGCGGTTTCTTCCGCCCGGGGAGAGAGCCCCTTACTGCAATGCTCATCTTCTGAGGAAGTTGACGTTGTGAGTATGGACAGTGATGATGCACACACGGGGAAAGGGAATTACAATTTATTTCCCCAGCGTATGATGAGCTGGTGGATGTCATGTCACGAGCTGTAGAAAGATTAAATGTTGACTGGCCATCTGAAACTAAAAACACTCGCCCCAAAAGCAGATTAGACGAGCGTTTTCTTTCTTCAGCCACATTATCTCCACCGCGAGGGCTTCCTTTTTTTCCTGATTTGCATGATGAGTTGTCTAAATCATGGAAAAAGCCGTTTTCATCTCGTGTTTTTATCCCTCATTCCAATATATATTCTAAGATAAGAGGGTCTAAAGATTACGGTTATAGTTCGATGCCCCAGGTTGAACAAAATCTAGCGAGTTATCTCGCGCCTGGTCCCGCATCTTCTATTAAAGTCCCAGTTTTGCCCACTAGACCACTAAGAAATACATCTAGTTTAGTGGGCAAAGCTTATTCGGCAGCAGGTCAAGCCGGAGCGTGCCTGCACACTATGGCACTGCTTCAGGCTTATCAGGCTGATCTGCTGGGGGACCTGGATAATAGTGAGGGAATTAGTCATGACGATGTTCGAGAACTTCGTAGGGCTACCGATCTTTCGCTCAGGGCTACTAAAGAGACCGCCAGAGCAATTGGGCGGTCTATGGCAGCTTTGGTAGCCACTGAGAGACATTTATGGCTCAATCTATCTGATATTAAAGAGAAAGATCGTACTTTTTTGTTAGATGCTCCGCTTGAACCTTCTGGTCTCTTTGGTGACGCAGTTCACGCTGTAGTAGAAAGATTCCAGGATGCTAAAAACCAGTCGGACGCTTTTAAAAAGTTTATCCCTCGCCGTGTCCAGCCCCCTGGGGCTGCTGGGCGTGAGCAGCCCCAGCCATCTAGCTCATCATATCGTGTGCAACAGAAAGAGAGTGTTGCGTCTCGTGCTCCTCCACGAAGATACTGGAGACAGACGCAACCCTCTCAACCGAAGTCGCCTAAGCCTAAGCCGGATCTGAGGACCGTTCTTCAGGCGAAGAAAGCTTCGGTTCAAAAAAAAAAAAAAGGTCCTGATGCTTAGGCATCAGGCCTGTGAGGACAGCCCCGACCGGAGTGGAGCGGTGTTCACCTCATTATACGGTGCCCGTTCCACTTCGGGGTCCTCACGAGACCCTCCTGCCAACCCTGCCACCTCTGGTGCTTCAGGGCGCAGTGGTCTCCAGCGAGTCGCTGGTGCTATGCTGCGGCACAGCATCGGTTTCGCGCCCTCTGAGGGGGGTTTTAGAGCAGTCAGGTCAGGTAGTTCCTGCCGGTATGTTTCAGGCTCCAGATTTGGCTCTCTCAGTAACACCAGAGACCAGCCTCGAGAGGCTGGTTCCCTTAGTAAATTTTCTGGCAGCGTGGAAGCTTCTGCCGAATATTTCTCATTGGGTCCTGCAGATTGTAGAGAAAGGATACAGAATCCAGTTTGGCTCTCGTCCTCCTCGTTACAGCGGGGTGCTACCCACAGTGGTACATCCCGAGCAGGCTCTGGTAATGGAGCAAGAAGTAAGGGCCCTGTTAGCAAAAGAGGCTATAGAACAGGTGTACTCACCCGACCGAGAGTCGGGTTTTTACAGCCGTTATTTCATTGTTCCAAAAAAGGATGGAGGGTTGCGTCCCATTTTAGATCTTCGCCTGTTGAATCGGTCAGTTCAGAAACTCAAGTTCAAGATGCTGACCCTCAAGCAGATCGTGACCCAAATCAGATCCGAGGACTGGTTTGTCACGATAGATCTAAAGGATGCATACTTCCATATCTCCATCCTCCCTCAGCACAGGAATTTCCTAAGGTTTTCTTTCAGGGGCAAAGAATACCAGTATCGGGTTCTTCCTTTCGGCCTAGCTTTGTCACCCCGCACGTTCACGAAATGCATGGATGCAGCTTTAGCCCCTCTCAGGCTTCAGGGCATTCGCATTCTGAATTATATCGACGACTGGCTGATTCTAGCGGAATCAGAGCAGTTGGCGGTTCGGCACCGAGGTGTCGTTCTCGCCCATATGCAGATGTTGGGGTTGAGGCTCAATGCCAAGAAGAGTGTTCTTTCTCCAGTACAGAGAACCACTTTCCTTGGTGTGGTATGGGATTCAGTGACGATGAGGGCCAGCCTATCGCCCGTTCGTGTAGCTGCTATCCTGTCAGCCACCAAAGAGCTAAAGCTAGGTCAGTCACGCATTGTAAAACAGTTCGAGAAACTGTTGGGTCTACTGGCAGCAGCGTCCAACGTGATACCTTTTGGCCTGCTGTACATGAGGCCTTTACAGTGGTGGCTCAGGACCAGAGGGTTCTCCCGAGGGGAAACCCTTTCCGTATGATCAAGGTTACGCGGCGATGCCTTCGTGCCTTAGAGATATGGAGGAAACACTGGTTCTTAACCCAGGGCCCGGTGTTGGGAGCTCTTTGCCATCGAGCTACTATCTCGACAGATGCTTCCCTCACCGGCTGGGGAGCGGTAATGGAAGGCCGCTCGGTTCAGGGTCTGTGGAAAAGCCATCATCTTTCGTGGCACATCAATTGCCTGGAGATGATGGCCGTCTTCAATGCGTTGAGACATTTCCTTCCGGACCTAAGAGGCCATCATGTGCTCGTTCGAACAGACAACACATCTGTGGTCTCTTATCTGAACCGCCAGGGGGGTCTGAGGTCGCGTCCGCTTTGCAAACTGGCGCACCAGATCCTCCTGTGGTCCCTGGGGAAGGTACTCTCCCTGAGGGCAGTGTATATTCCTGGGGACCAGAATATAGGAGCAGACATCCTGTCGAGGCAGGAGCTGAGGCCAGGGGACTGGAGACTCCACCCCGAGGCGGTGGAGAAAATCTGGGAGGCATATGGCAGAGCAGAGGTGGACCTGTTCGCGTCTCACAACACGACGCACTGTCCCCTCTGGTATTCACTTACTCACCCGGCCCCCCTGGGGCTGGATGCCATGGTGCAGACGTGGCCGAGGCTACGTCTGTACGCCTTTCCCCCTGTTGCTCTGCTCCCAGGAGTTCTGGAGCGGGTCCGTCAGTGTGGGATAAGCCTACTGCTAGTAGCACCACGCTGGCCAAGTCGGATCTGGTTTGCGGACCTGATCCTTCTGCTAGACGGGCCTCCATTGGAGATCCCTTTGAGGAGGGACCTTCTGTCTCAAGCCGGGGGCACAATATTTCACCCTCGGCCAGAGATATGGAATCTTTGGGTTTGGCCTCTGAGGGGGGCCCAACTTGTAGATAGTGGTCTTTCAGCTGAGGCTGTTGAGACCATCCTAAGCTCCAGAGCTCCAGCTACGAGGAAACTGTACGCGCTTAAATGGAGAGTTTTCTCCTTATGGTGTCACCAACATCAGTGGGATCCGGTTAATTGTTCTGTCAACACAGTAATCGAGTTCCTGCAGGAGCGCTTTGTGTCAGGTCTATGTCCTTCCACACTAAAAGTTTACGTGGCAGCCATTGCGGCTTACCATACCATGGTGGGAGGTATATCTTTGGGTCGAGACCCCCTGATTACACGTTTCCTTCGTGGCACTTTGAGGCTGAGGCCTGCAACTCGCACTAAGGTGCCAGCTTGGGATTTGACTGTAGTTCTAGAAGGCCTGTCTAGGGCTCCATTCGAGCCCTTAGATTCGGTCTCAGAGAAGTTCCTTACTCTTAAGACCATCTTTCTCCTAGCTATTTCGTCCCTCAAGAGAGTTGGTGACCTTCAGGCCCTTTCGGTCTCCCCCACCTGCCTTGAATTTGCACCGGGATGGTCAAGGCGTTCCTTTATCCAAAACAGGGATACGTCCCTAAGGTGCCGACCTTGACTCCGAGGCCTATCGTGCTGCAGGCTTTCTGTCCTCCTCCGTTTGCAACTGCGGACCAGGAAAGACTGCACCTGTCGTGTCCAGTGCGAGCATTGGACACATATGTACATCGGACATCCTCAATCAGGAAGTCCGATCAACTATTTATTTGCTTTGGATCACCTAAAAAAGGTCTTCCTGCTTCAAAACAGACAGTCAGTAAGTGGATAGTCGAGGCTATTTCACTTGCTTATGAGTACTCGGGCCAGCCTTGTCCTTTGGTGGTCCGAGCTCATTCGACCAGGAGTATGGCGGCTTCTAAAGCCTTGCTGCATGGGGTTGCTGACACTCAGGTACTTGAATTATGGCGCATTGGGTATTCTCGTTCCCGCAGCGTTTCGACGCATCTCGAAGTTCCCTTTTCGATAAAGGGAACGTCTCAGGTTACTATTGTAACCATAGTTCCCTGAGAACAGGGAACGAGACGATGCGTCCCTCTGCCATACTTCTGGCGTCCCTGCGATCGGCTTGTTTCGGCACTGTCGAAGCTAATGCCGGCGAGCAGCGGAAGTGCTCTTATCCTGCACACCCCTTCCAACTCCCAGCATTATCCATACCATCCAGATCCAATGCTACCACATCTTTAAATTACTATTAGTATTATTTGAAGTTAACTTAACATTATAAAATACGTAGACCTACACCACAAAACACTTGAGAATAAATTATTTAAAATTTGGGAATTCCAGGGTTATGGACATGGCATTTGCTGTCAAACTTGAAAAATAAATTCTCAGAAAATGCATTAATACCAAAATATTGAAACGTCTGTTTATCCATAGGCTCCTCCCTGAAAGGAGTCCAGACATTAGAAAAATATCAGTCTACACATGCATTTTAATTTTAATATTAGGGAAATAGACAGTCAGGCGTGACAAAAAAATCTTTAACTTTTAGGAGGCAACGATTTTTGTTGTTGTAATTTTGTGAATGAAGAAGGGTTGGCTCTCCACAGAACATAAAATATTAATTTTATTTTATTTTTCGTGTTCGCATTTATGAGGAAAAAACAATGTTACAGACGTGACAGTTCTCCGTTACGGACGCGAGCGCTCTGAAGCGGCACTAAAATACTGCTTTAAAACTTTCACAAAGACCTTACACAGAAGACACAAAGCCTTTCTTTAAAGTGAATTTCGTTTTGTATTAATTGTATCTTAATTTTGCCTGGATTTTATAAATGAGAAGTAGGCTAAATATAGCAGACAATTATAAATAAGACACGGAGGACAATTCACTCATAAATAAACCGAAACTCAGTGTATAAGGTAGCCTATTCACGGACCTGAAAAATATATCTATGTTGAAATGTCTATGTGTAAAACAGAACAATTCAAAACGAAAGAAAACAGACTGCTCTCTGCTTATGAAATGAAATGTGCATTTCTCTCTGGTGCACTAGCCTACTGCGAAGATCGCGAGTCAGCATCGTCAACTTCGTCTTGACTATTAAAAAACAATTAAAATGTCTCCTTGCTATATTTGACATATTCATAATCATTGCTTTTACCGGTTCTTTGTGACAGATTTTAGGTGCTTTATCGGCAGCGCCGCTGCCCTTAAATGAATGCGTCACCACCGCATCAAAAACATGATTGCGTGATGAAAACATGAAAAATAGCACATAAACATAGCCTAACTGTTTAGAAAGAAAACACAGAACGAATAGCCTAATGCGCATACGTCCATCTCGCGAATGTACAGTCTTCTTCATGCCATCTTCACCATTAAGGCTTTAGCCGCTTTTCCACTGGCCAGCACGAGCACAGAGGCCGAGATCATACCTCACGGCACTCCTGTAAGAAATAAATCGCTATACAAATATCAGACGCTGCCATATAGTTTTTATTAACAGACTTGGAAACCACACGCGGTATTGACTGACCACGAACAGGTAATTTAGCCTACTTTCATTTTTCACTCACTCAAGTCTCGCGGTCTTGCTGTGTAGCCTTTTTTTTTTTTTTTTTTTTTTTTTTTACAATTAAAACTAAAAGTCTGTTGTAACTTGTAATGCAAGCCTTACTGAACATGTACCGAGTAAAATATTACTGAAAATTGATTAGTAATGCCTTACACTACTGCGTTACAGCAAAAAGTAATATGTTACTGTAATGCATTACTTTTGTATGGATCTGAGTGTCGCGATTTCGGTTTCATATCGCATATCGTTAAAGCCCTAGTCATTTTAGAATGTTAAGTTCTACTTCTGTATAGTTATTTTGGTGAAAGTAACTCAAAAGTAATACAGGAGTAATGTAACGCATTACAATTCTGAGACAGTAATATTGTAAGGTAATGAATTACTTTTAAATAACAGTAACATGTAATATATAATGTATTCCAGTTTGGAAGTAACTTGCACAACACTGGCAGCGAGCATTAACGATAGGCCTGTCACAATAATCAATATCTAACCTACTTATCGCACAAGATTAACGTTACCTCAATAATGTTTGGTGACGCAATATATTGCTAAGCAATTATGTTTACATGATTATGAATGTCACCATCATTTTGCCGATCGTGCTATCATGTGTGTTCTCCGTGTCGCAGTTACCTCACACTCAGAGCGGCCAACAGCAGGTGAAAAAGACGTCATTTGAGAAAATGCACTCGATTTCAAAGCAGCAATCCACTGTTGTGGTGCAAATAAAAACTTCACAGCGCAAAATGGTGCACACTTAAGAAAAAGTATGAAGACCACGAGTAACGTTAGGCCTAACTAGTTAGGTTAGCCAAGTTAACTTACAGTAGACCTAAGTTAAGCCAATGCTCGCTAGGCCTGTCACGATAACTGCTTTTTGTTGTGCGATATATTGTCCCAGAAATAAACTAATTGCGATAAACAATATTATTGTCATTTTAAGACAATTTTATGCCACTGAATATATAATCATAATATAAAAACATGATAATAAAAGTAGGCCTAACGCTACACACTTTTAAAAGACAGCAACCATTTCATTCTTTAGATCATAGAAGTGTCAAAAAAATGAAATCCTACAAGCAAGCAACAGATTTAGTAATTTGCTATAGGCCTATCTAGGTAGCTATCAGTAATTTGTTTAATTGGTTTTACAATTTGAAAAGATAAGAGTTCATAAAACAAGCTAGTTAAGTTAACTCACCTCTCTCTGGCGATCTGTCTGTCTCCTCGTGCGAATGACGTACGCGCCTCCTAGTCGCGGCTCGCGCCAAAATGTTTTTGTTTTTTTTTCCAGTTTTTTTCAACCCATGCTCCATGTGAGAATAGAACAGCAAACTTCACTGATATTTTGTACTATTATATTAACCAGTAGCATTACAAAATAAAAACATAAACTCTAAAACTATGTAGGCTAACATGTGCCTTAATATCTTTTCTCCAACTAATGACTTTTAATGAACTCGTTGATGATCCTAATCACAATATGACTGTTGATCATCAAATATATAATACTAATTCTACTGTCCTTGCATACTTTATGTGTTTTAATTTGCAAGTGGCTGAAAGGCCTATCAAAGGATTAGTTCACTTTAACCCCTTCAGACCTGAATTATGTTTTAAGTTTCTGAAAAATATAAAAGTAAATTTTACCAGCTCATGAGGCTTCTATAAATGAGACCAAAAAAAAAAAAATGTTTGGCTTTAATATTATTATTTTTTTTTGTCCATTTCAATGGACATCAGGTCAAAACAGGTGTACTTCACAAAAATGTACCAACATAAAATTAAATAATAAACATAAAAATTGTTAGTATTAGTATACTTAAAGCTTTTTCTCAAACTTTTCAACAGTATACCATTTCAACTTTAATTTTGAGGTTTTTGTTTAACAGATTGCACATTGTTTGTAACAAACTAAATATCTTAGAATCAATCAATATTGTCATGTTAGGGTCATTTTCTTTGCACATCTTTCTTTTTTTAGATCAAAAACTTGAACATTACAACATGTCAACTTTAATTGTAAGGTTTTTGCTTTATAGATCACACATTTGTTTATTCATAACAAAATAAACCTAGGAATTAATCAATGCATTCATGTTAGAGTAATTTCCTGTGTGCATCTTTGAAACAATTTCTCTGTTACCGATTTTCTTGTATTGTTACAGTACATTACTGGCAGCACAGTTGCCAGCAAGTTACTGTATTTCGATTTCCAGTAACTCTACTGTAATTCACTTTACAGTACACAAGATCAGTACTGTAAACTACCAAATAGTAGCCTACTTTACTGTATTTTTACTGTATTTTGTCATTTGTTCTGCTTTTGCTGTAATTATTTATACGGTATTGTACTGTAATATCTATATTGATACATTACTGCTAAATATTATTATAATTTTCTAAATAATTACTAATAATGATAATATTATATCATAATAATATAATATGTAGTTATAAGGAAAATATAGGCTATAGTAGGAAAAAATATTATAGAAGTCAATGGCTACTGTCAACTGTCTAGTTACCGACATTCTTTAAAATATCTTCATTTGTGTTCAGCAGAATAAAGAAACTCTGAACTAAAGAAAGATTGAACAACATGAGGATGAGGAAGTAATCACAAATATAATTTTTGGGTGTACTATACCGATAAAGGGATAGTTCACCCAAAAATTAAAATTAGCCCATGATTTACTCACCCTCAAGCCATCCTAGGTGTATATGACGTTCTTCTTTCAAACGAATACAATCATAGTTATATTAAAAAATGTCCTGGCTTCCAAGCTTTATAATGGCAGTGAATGGTTGTTTCTGTTTTGAAAGGCCATAAAAGTGCATCCATCCATAATAAAAGTGCTCCATGCATGCGGCTCTGGGGGGTAAATAAAGGCCTTCTGAAGCAAAACGATGCGTTTGTGTAAGAAAAATATTCATATTCAAGTTAAGCTTTAGATTTAAGTCAAATCCGTATGTTCATTTGCCCGGAAGCTAGTCATTTTACTTTATACAGTTTTAAATATTTTTCTTACATCTCCATCTTCCTCATCACCTCACATAAAGTCAACATCTGAGATATTTCCATCAGCTATATGAACTGCACTTCAAGAACTATATTCTGCATATGAAAAAGTTTAAAAAATGTATCGGTACTGTGATGTAGATTTTTTTATATAACAAATTTCAATCAGCATTACTGGACTTCAGTTACTGGAATGTGATTTCAGTAACAGGCTTTTGAACCCACTGTCCATTCTAATGGACAGACACATTTGAAAAAATCCTGATTTAAAATGTGCAATTCTACAATCGATTTTTAACTTTAATTAATAAGTTCAATCTTTCTTTTGTACATACAAACTATAAAATACTGGCAAACATATAAAAAAATGTAAATAAAACCATAGAAAATGTTGCTTGCTTCTGTGTTTGGAGAGAAGTGCTGACATGCTTCTCTTCAATGTAGTGTTTTTTTTATAATTACTACATGCAGAGCTTTACTGCCATTTGATTGGATGACAAGCGTCCAATCCAATGGACTGCAGGCTTTAAACTAGGTGAAATGCTCCAGAAGTAAAAAAAGGGGGTTGACATGTGATGTCCATTGTATTGGATGCAGGGTCTGGATGGGTCAAAATGAAAATTAGCCCATGATTTACTCACCCTCAAACAATCCTAGGTTTTTTGTGACTTTCTTTTATAAGAAAAAAAAGTTATAATCTTAATAAACACCCTGACGCTTCAGAGCTTTACTCTCAGAAAATAAAGTACATCATTTTACCTTTAGGGGTACAATGGCTTGTTACTGGGGCTGTACCCTCATGGGTACAATATTGTACCTTAACCTTTAAAAGAAACAGTACATATATGTACCTTTTAATGCTTTTTGACCCTCCAAAAGGTATTTTTATATATATATATATATATATATATATATATATATATATAATATATATATATATATATATATATATATACACTGTATATATATATACACTGTATATATATATATACACTGTATATATATATACACTGTATATATATATATATATATATATATATATATATATATATATATGCAGTATATATATATATCCTTGAGGTCCAATAATAAGCCCTATGGGGTACGTTAGTGTAGACTGTACCTTGGGGGACAGAAATGGACTCCTACTGTACCCCTATTTCTGACAGTGAATTTCAACCAACAGCTATTTGCTCATAAAAGTGCACCCATCATAGAGTGCTCCACAGGCTCCAAGGGTTAATAAAGGCCTTCCGAAGTAAAGCAGCATTTGTGTGAGAAAAATATTTATATTCATATTTAAAAATGTATTAAGTAAAATAACTAGCTTCCAGCCTAACAGCCCTGTCCCAAATGGCACTAAGCACTCGTGGTCTTCTTACGAGTTCGCACTTTCTTGACGTAATGCCGCTTTGACTGTTGGGAAGAAATCTGCTGCGGAGTCCCGCATCAGTGCATCAAGGGAGGGCGCATATCGACCGCAAAGGGGGCACTCGCGAGCACCCTTCTAAAGCCTAAAATGACAAATGGAACACCCTACATTCTCACGGAATTAACGGATACGCGGCAGCCATTGTAAGTCCACAAGACTGAAAGTGCATATGAAGTGTGCCATTTGGGACAGGGCCACAGTACTTAAGCCTAAATTGCAACTTGTGACGTCAGAAGTAGCGTTGTGCGCCATGGCGTAGTGTAAATATCAGCAGTACGTCACATTACTCGCACAAGTTGCACTTACGACTTCAGTCGAATCCGTATGTTAGTTTTGTCGGAAGCTAGTTAGTTTACTTTATAAAGTTTTAAATTTTAATTTTTTTTTCTAACACAAACTTATAGCTTTGCTTCAGATGGTCTTTATTAACCCCCTGAGGCCATGTGGGGCACTTTTATGATGAACAGATGCACTTTTATGATGAACAGATGCACTTTTATGAGGAACAGATGCACTTTTATGATGGAAAGATGCACTTTTATGACGGATTGCTGCACTTTTATGATGGATAGATGCACTTTTATGATGGACAGATGCACTTTTATGATGAACAGATGCACTTTTATGATGGACAGATGCACTTTTATGATGGAAAGATGCACTTTTATGACGGATTGCTGCACTTTTATGATGGATAGATGCACTTTTATGATGGACAGATGCACTTTTATGATGAACAGATGCACTTTTTGATGGACAGATGCACTTTTATGATGGAAAGATGCACTTTTATGACGGATTGCTGCACTTTTATGATGGATAGATGCACTTTTATGATGGACAGATGCACTTTTATGATGGACAGATGCACTTTTATGATGGACAGATGCACTTTTATGATGGAAAGATGCACTTTTATGACGGATAGATGCAATTTTATGATGGATAGATGCACTTTTATGATGACAGATGCACTTTTATGATGGACAGATGCACTTTTATGATGGACAGATGCACTTTTATGACGGATTGCTGCACTTTTATGATGGATAGATGCACTTTTATGATGGATAGATGCACTTTTATGATGGACAGATGCAATTTTATGATGGATAGATTCACTTTTATGATGGATAGATTCACTTTTATGATGGAAAGATGGACTTTTATGACGGATTGCTGCACTTTTATGATGGTTAGATGCACTTTTATGATGGATAGATGCACTTTTATGATGGATAGATGCATTTTTATCATGGATAGATGCACTTTTATGATGGATAGATGCACTTTTATGACGGATAGATGCAATTTTTTGAGCTTCAATCTGTTGGTTGCAATCCACTGCCATTATAAAGCTCAGAAGCGCCAGGCCAGGGTGTTTATTAATATTATAACTTTCTTATAAAAGAAGGTCACACACACCTAGGATGGCTTGAGGGTGAGTAAATCATTGGGTAAATTTCCTTTTAAAGTGAATTAATCCTTTAAGAGCCATTTGTGGGGCAAGCATGGTGTGGAGGCTTATTGTTTAGTAAGCATGCATAACCTGTAAGCATATCGCTGCAGTAAAAAGTTAATGGATTAATTTAAAACCAATGAATGTATTTGACACTATGTGGACATAAGCAGGTATTTGCTTAGTGAAGACCAGGGAGATATTGGTATGTTTGAGAAGAACACCCCGCTGACTCTGCTTATGGGGCTGATGTTGAAGTGCTCCAATCAAACATGCACATTAAATTGCCCCTGGACAACACATTGGAAGGATAGGAAACACTAAGGCCTTAAACAAGAACAGAAGGTGTACTTCCAGAATAAGCTTGGATCCTTTGAGTGTGCTGAGTATGTTCTGCAGGCTACTGTTATGAGCTATGATCTATGCAGTTGTGTGTTCAGTCTGCAGCATGTAATGAGCTTAAGCCAACAGATCAGAAAGAAAGATGTGCTCTGACCTGGGGATAAAGACGATTGCCCTCCATGTATGCAAGTCAATAGAAGCACCGGCCATTTGTGGTTCTACCTCAATTAGTTGTTTTTGCTCTCAGTCCTGGAGGACACACTTCAAGTTTGTGTTATATTTTGCTAGTGGTACTGTATTGACTGGTTGTGTGGGCACAAGTATAGGTTGAGAAGATAAGACTGGGGTAGGATAATGCTATCTGCTTTCACAGTTTGTCAGTATTCTGTATTTAGACTAGACTGGCTTATCAATGAAGCATATCTGACTCCATATGATTCTGGAAGGGCCCAAATAAACTCAACCAAATGACACATGATGCATTAAATTTAGTAGGCATCCACATAGTAAGAAGTAAGCCCAGCTTATTGAGGCTTGGCTAGCCTTAGTGGTAGGTAGGGTGGATGGAGACCTAAAACAAAAATTGTCCCAGCCCTTTAATTAAGGATTTATTGAACGAGGATGTAAATGAGGCCATAAAAGCTTTGAAAGTGTTTTAGCATTCAGTGGAATGCTCCTGGAATGTCTTCATATTATATCTGGATTTGTTCAGTTGTATTAACAAGTATTCAGTTTTGATCACATCCCTAAATGTGTGGTGGATGAAAAAAGAATTGTGAGAACTGTTTCAACATTGATCATAAACTAAACTTATAGCAAAATGCATAAATTCAAACCCAACAACCAAGTTCATGATATATAGAGGATAGATAGATAGCAAACCAATAGGCATGCATCATTTAGATTAGTTGTAACTGGCTTGATTAATACTATTACCTGTATTGTAGCTTTGAGGCTGATTAGCTAACTAACTAGCACATCTAGCTAAATAGCTACATAATAATTATATTTTAAGGTTAATATAATTATTAACCAAGTTAACAATTAATTAACAAAAACCAATTATTAACAAAGGTAGTCTACTATTTTCGCTATAAAAATATAATATAATGCATAGAGACAAGCATTCAGTATACAAATATATAGTATAGATACAAATTATAAAATATATATTAATCTCCTTAGGCCAGAATTGTCAAAAATATTCAAATATTTCGATATATATATATATATATATATATATATATATATATATATATATATATATATATATATATATATATATATATATTTCAAACTATGTTGCGCTATATTCAGGTGTGGCCAATATTGGCCATTCCTTTTGTTTAATTTGATATGGTCACCTCCTGAATATAGCGCAACATAGTTGGAAATCAAGGGTTTAAAGGTTGTCTTGTCGATCGTGGGTCTCCAGTGAAGCTGAACTAATTCACACTCTGTCCGTCACGCACTCATGCAGGCTACACATGCACACTTCAGAACACCTGACAACTGGACTCGATTACGTTTGCAAGGTTTGTGAAATTAAATGTTAATTAGATATTCAAAGATTTGTTTAAATGATATGCGCATTTGCTGAATGTTGGTAGGGTACATGATAGGGCTGGGCGATATATCGATATAAAAAATATATCGATATATTTGTAAATGCGATATTGAATTAGACCATATATCGATATAGTTCAAATTTGCGCTATGATCCTTGCTCCAAGCAAGCTACTGACTGCTTTTGTATAAATATGTATATCGTGCATTCTATCAGTTGCAGTTCTGGCGCCTCCGTCTCATTAGCATTAGTGTACAACGCGACATACTCACATCAAATATTAACGAGGAACGGGACACATCATTTCATTGAGTTCACAGAAGTTCATTATTTGCATGTGCTTTAAAGCCTTGTCGGTTAAACATGTCATTCACTGCTGATGCGCTGTTCTGAGCGCGAACACCCGACGCGCACATGCACTAAAAGCCTGTCTGTGTCTAACAGCGCCTGGTTACTGGACTAAGTTATCTTTCGAGTCTTATTTTGCTAATACTCTCAAATACACACAAGGTTTACATAAGGATAGTTGGTTATGTCTAAGCTGAAAGCAAACTGAGAAAATTGAGAGAAATCTGCTTGTCAAATGCGTGTATATAGACCTATGGTATAGACGCGTCGCGTACAGGTCTTAAAGAGACAGTAGCACTAATAGTAAACATGCAGTGCTTTTCCTTAAAGGGATAGTTCACTCAGAAATAAAAATGTTGTCATTATTTATTCACTGTAATATTGTTCCAAACCTGTATTAATTTATTTCTTGTGCTGAACACAAAATAAGATATTTTGAAGAATGTGGGTAACCAGACAGTTGCTGGTCCCCATTGACTTCCTTAGGGAAAAATATGGAAATCACTGGGGTACATCAACTGTTTGGTTACCCACATTCTTCCAAATAACTTCAACAGAAGAAAGAAACTTATTCAGGTTTAAAACAACTTGAGAGAGTAAATGATGACAATTAAATTTTTTGGGAGAACTATCTATTTAATGTTAATAAAACCACGAAACACAGGAAATCACTCACTGCTCTTGACTGATAACTTTAATAGTAGCTTTAATAAGAATCAATGTATAATTTATACAGTGAAGACTATATTTGGCTTTGACTTCGACTGAACATTTGCTCTCACTTTGCGGAAAAAATATCGGGATATATATCGTATATCGATATGCAGCCAAAATATATCGGGATATGACTTTTGGTCCATATCGCCCAGCCCTAGTACATGAGAAAGTAGCCTATTAGTGTTTGTCTTTCTGTTACTAATAGGCTAATATAAAAGCAAACGGTGTAATACTTTTCTGCATATTTTCCGTTTACTTTTTTGTTTAACAGTTCTATCTGATAACGTATTAGATATGATTTTAGTGTTAAACAGAGACCGTAAACTAATAAACACGGAGAATGTGAGTACTACGTTCAGCGCCGTCAAAATAAAAGTCCCGCTATTACGAGGACATAAAAGATTGCGATCTCTATGATTCGCTTCGATCACCCCCATGGCTACATAACTAGTTCAATGCATGTGGTTAGCTACGCATTTAGCCAGCTTGTATATTAAATAACAAGAGCCTGCTACTTTTACCTAAAGAGTTAGCAAGTCTCCTAACGTGAACTAGCTTGTAACAGCATTCATCCACACATCGTTGTGATCGTTGTCCAATCTTTAGAACTGTTTACTGTGTTACTGCTGGCCAACACCCTATTTGTTTATAGTCAACCACTAGCTAGGTAGCTAGCCATTTCGATTTCCTAACTATATTTTGTGAAATGTTAGAACATGATGTCACTTCCGGTGTGTGTAAGAATGTCCACACACGCACACGCACACGTTCTGGAGCTGAAAATATACACACATGTTCTGGAGCTGAAACACACACACACACACACACACACACACACACACACACACACACACACACACACACACACACACACACACACACGTACACGTTCTGGAGCTGAAACTACACACACACACACACACACACACACACACACACACACACACACACACACACACACACACACACACACGTTCTGGACCTGAAACACACACACACACACACACACACACACACACACACACACACACACACACACGTTCTGGAGCTGAAAATACACACACATGTTCTGGAGCTGAAACACACACACACACACACACACACACACACACATTTTCTGGAGCTGAAACTACACACGCACGCACGCACGCACGCACACACACACACACAAAAGAAGGTGTTTGAACTCGCAAGTACGATGTCAGGCACTGTAATCTGCTCTGGCCCCCTTCCTGTTCGAAGGAGTGATGAGATAGTTAGTAGATTGTGTTCACTCAATGGCTGGTTGTCTAATTGGTGTCCGCAACATAATATAGAATTCATAGACAATTGGAAAAGTTTTTGGGGCAAGCCTGACCTGTTGAAAAGAGATGGTATTCATCCCACCTGGGATGGTGCTGCTCTTCTCTCTAGTAATTTGGCTCATAGTCTTAGAGATAAAACATGACAATCTGGGGCTCAGGTCAGGAAGCAGACAGACTGGCTAAACCGACCGTCTGCTAGCGGCCTCACGTCACCAAGGTCAGATAAATCTCATCACATAGAGACTCTTTCACCTAGATATCATCCTATAGAGACTGTGTCTGTTCCCCGAATTTGGAAATCCAAAAAACTGCCAAACCTTTCTAAGGTTAAAAATATAATTGATGTTCAACAAATAAAAAAACAGATATAATACAGATGAGCAAACGATAAAGCTTGGGTTGCTGAATATTCGATCCCTTAATTCAAAATCGCTCATAGTTAATGACAAGATTAAAGACTATAACCTAGATGTGCTGTGTTTGACAGAAACCTGGCTAAAACCAAACGATTACATTACTTTAAATGAGTCCACTCCGCAAGATTATTGTTATAAACATGAGCCTCGTCCGAAAGGCAAAGGGGGCGGTGTTGCTGTAATTTATAGTAATATTCTCAAAACCACTAAGAAATCTAGTTTTAAATATACTTCTTTTGAAGTGTTGGTGCTTAATGTAAAAATTTATAGTGTAAACAATAAATCACGTTTGAGAATTCTGCTGGCTACTGTATACAGGCCACCAGGGCACCATAAAGATTTTATCAAAGAATTTGCTGACTTTCTATCAGAATTAGTATTGGCTGCAGATAAAGTCCTAATTGTTGGTGATTTTAATATACATGTAGATAATGAAAAAGATGCATTGGGATTGGCATTTAAAGACATTATAAACTCAATTGGAGTGAGACAACACGTGTCAGGACCTACTCATTGTCGTAATCATACTCTTGATCTAATATTATCACATGGAATAGATGTTGATGGCGTTGAAATTCTGCAGCAGAGCGACGACATCTCCGATCACTATCTAGTCTCGTGTAAATTACATTTAGCCAAGGCTGCAAAGCCGACTCCATGTTATAAATATGTTAGACCTATCACTTCTGCCACTAAAGATTGCTTTATCAATAATCTTCCAAATCAGTTTCATAATCTCAGCATCCCAGATAGCTTAGAAGAACTTGATATTGCAACAGAAACTTTTAACTCTCTCTTTTCCAGCACTTTAGACACAGTTGCTCCGCTGCGCTTAAAGAAGATCAAAGAAAATAGTCCAACGCCGTGGTACAATGAGCACACCCGGGCCCTTAAGAGAGCAGCCAGAAAAATGGAGCGAAACTGGAAGAAAACAAAACTAGAGGTATTTCGGATTTCATGGAAGGAGAGCTCGATTGCTTACAGAGAGGCCTTAAAAGATGCTAGAACTAATTATTTTTCAACCCTATTAGAAGAAAATAAACATAATCCTAGGTATTTATTTGAACAAGTGACTAAACTAACGAAAAAGAAAGCTTCAAGCCCAGAAGTTTATAAGAAACACAGCAGTAATGACTTTATGAACTTCTTCACTTATAAGATTGATAATATCAGGGACAAAATTATAACTATGCAACCGTCTACTACAGTATCGCATCAGGGAGTATATTGTAGTCTCTGTGAGGAACATTTTGATTCATTTGTTGCTATAGGAGAGGAAGAATTTTGCAAAATTGTTAATTCATCTAAATCGACAACTTGTATGCTAGACCCTATACCGACTAAGCTACTGAAAGAGATGCTTCCAGAGGTCATAGATCCTCTTCTAGATATCATTAATTCATCTTTGTCATTAGGATACGTACCAAAAACCTTTAAGTTGGCTATGATTAAACCGCTTGTTAAAAAACCGCAACTTGATCCTACAAAATTAGTCAATTACAGGCCGATCTCGAATCTGCCTTTTCTGTCAAAGATACTAGAAAAAGCAGTATCCTCACAACTGTGTTCCTTTTTAGAAAGAAATAATATCTGCGAGGATTTTCAGTCCGGATTTAGACCGTACCATAGTACTGAGACTGCTCTCATTAAAGTCACAAATGATTTGCTCCTATCATCCGATCGTGGTTGTATCTCTCTATTAGTGTTACTTGATCTTAGTGCTGCATTTGATACTATCGACCACAACATTCTTTTAAATAGACTAGAAAACTATGTTGGCATTAGCGGAATTGCACTAGCATGGTTTAAATCATACTTATCTGACCGATATCAGTTTGTAGCAGTAAATGAAGAGATGTCTTATCGATCACAAGTTCAGTATGGCGTACCACAAGGCTCAGTACTAGGACCGCTGCTCTTCACTCTGTACATGCTACCATTAGGAGATATAATTAGGAAATATGGAATTAGCTTTCACTGTTATGCTGATGATACTCAGCTGTATATTTCTTCAAAACCTAACGAAACTTACCAATTCACAAAATTAACGGAATGCATAGCTGATATAAAAAATTGGATGACCAGTAATTTCCTATTACTAAATTCTGAAAAAACAGAGATTCTAATCATTGGACAAAAAACTTCCTCACCTAATAACCTAGAATACTGTCTAACACTTGATGGCTGCTCTGTTAAGTCTTCGACGTTAGTTAGGAACCTGGGTGTGCTCTTTGATACCAATCTTTCATTTGAAAGTCACGTGTCTAGTATCTGTAAAACCGCATTTTTCCATCTTAAAAATATATCTAAATTACGTCATATGCTCTCACTGACAAATGCGGAACAATTAGTTCATGCGTTCATGACCTCAAGGCTAGATTATTGTAATGCTCTACTGGGTGGTTGCCCTGCACGCTTATTAAACAAACTACAGCTAGTTCAAAACGCAGCCGCTAGAGTTCTTACCAGAACCAGGAAGTATGACCATATTAGTCCGGTTCTGTCAACACTGCATTGGCTGCCTATTAAACATCGTATAAATTTTAAAATATTGCTGATTACTTACAAAGCACTAAATGGTTTAGCTCCCCAGTACTTGAGCGAGCTCTTAACGCATTATAGTCCTTCACGTCTATTGCGATCTCAAAATTCTGGCCAGTTGATAATACCTAGAATATCAAAATCGACTGCTGGCGGTAGATCCTTTTCCTATTTAGCACCAAAACTTTGGAACAATCTTCCTAACACGGTCCGGGGAGCAGATACAGTCTGTCAGTTTAAATCTAGACTAAAAACACATCTCTTTGGCTTAGCATACACATAACACATTATAGATTTCTATAATTCAATGTTAGGCTGCATAGATTAGATCAGCCGGAACCGGGAACACTTCCCATAATTCCTGATGTACTTTGTACATCATAAGAAGGATGGCGTCTACGCTAATATTAGTCTCTCTGTTTATCCCGAGGTTTACCGCAGACCGCCGGATCCAGGGCATATCCAGATCTGATGAAGGACCATCACATGGACACGACGACACGCATTATCAGGGCTGTGAAGGCCCATGGACACCTCAACACACTCATCTCCTCACCGGCCGGATGACCCTACCCAACCAGATGAACTGGATAATATCGTGAAAGTTCTGATCCCATCTGACTCCTGGCATTATGCTGCCTAACTCATAATCATACACTGTTCATTCGTTGGCCAAAGGAGGACTGGCCCCCCGACTGAGCCTGGGTTCTCCCAAGGTTTTTTTCTCCATTCTGTCACCTGATGGAGTTTTGGTTCCTTGCCACTGTTGCCTTCGCCTTTTGGCTTGCTTAGTTGGGGACATTTAATTTTCAATTGAACAATACTATTACAACATTGTTTTCCTGTTATCTCTGTAAAGCTGCTTTGAAACAATTTGTATTGTAAAAAGCGCTATATAAATAAAGGTGACTTGACTTGACTTGACACACACTATTTTGCGGTGTGAGACCTATTCTCCTTCTTTATATATAGATCATTAACACCTTCTACCTTATTTTGTTTATAATCTCAGGTCCTTACCTGTAAAGTTGGTCAAATTCTATCTTAGATAATAAGTATCCAAATTTATACTTACAGTTTTAGTAGAAAGACCCCTCCGTGGTTTAATTCTATATAGAAAGCAGAGACTTCTGGCAGGCAATCTTTCTTATAATAATTGTAAGTATTTTTATTATTATTTAGTTTTTTCAAAGTTTCCATACAAAGTAACAAATTGAAGTTTAACAAGAGCAGTTCACAAGTTTCACCAGCAGGTGTCAGGCTTGGATCATCAAATAATGGAGAGGCTGGCTCATCTTCCAACATGTATGTCATACAGTACTTTTTATAATGCATATTACATGTCACACCTCTTCATTACATATGCACAATTTATCCAATCCCAGATCTTGAACAATGGTTAACTCCTTTAATCCTCTCACAACTTCCTTATAAAAAGTTTTGTACTTCTTGTAACACGTCTTCTTCTCTTGGCTCGTTTTCTCAGCATCCTTCTCCTCTGGGTCTACAAGACAGTCATCAAGGTAATACTCATGCATGCTTAACATTTGTTTCTTAATACTGGTTACATTCTATTCATTTTCTTCTTGCTTCAAGCCAAACTTAAGAAAGGTACATTATTGGTGTTCTTTCAATAAAACATTTTTATCAAATCATGTCTCCGTGTAATTCTTATATAACCCAGTAAAACATTTTTATCAAATCATGTCTCTGTGTCATTCTTATACATATATTCATATAAATGAATGTAAAGGCTGTAACACACTACAAGACTGTTCTATAAAGTCTTCATAAACAGTTTAATTGGGAATAACTGAACAAATTTTACATTTCATGTAACAACACACACACATTTTGGAGCTGAAACACTCACACACACACACACACACACACACAGACGTACGTTCTGGAGCTGAAACACACACACAAACACACACATCTACGGGAGTGGTTCCTGTTACTTTTAAACATGCCGTTGTGCAGCCCTTGTTAAAAAAACCTGGGCTTGATCCTACTGTTTTGGATAATTTTAGGCCTATTTCCAAATTGCCTTTCATTTCTAAAATTTTGGAAAAGATTGTCTATTCCCAGCTCATGGACTTTATAAATGAACATGATATTATTGAGATTTTCCAATCCGGTTTTAAAACACTACATAGCACTGAATCAGCACTTTTAAGAGTTTTTAATGACATATTTTTAGCTACTGACTCGGGTCACTGTGTTGTCCTTGTACTTTTAGATCTGACTGCTGCTTTTGATACGGTGGATCATGAAATCCTGATTACTCGTTTGGGTGGGCATTAGTGGCACAGCGTTAGAATGGTTCAGGTCCTACTTGTCCCAGCGAACTATCTGTGTTGGCCTTGCTGACTATGTTTCTTCAACTGCTCCCCTGTCACATGGGGTGCCACAGGGTTCTGTGCTTGGCCCTCTCTTATTTTCTCTCTATCTGCTCCCTCTCGGTTCAATACTCAGGAAGCATGGTATTTGTTTTCATTGCTATGCAGATGACAGTCAGATCTATGTCCCTCTCAGAAAGTCTGACTCCTATTGTGTTAAGCCTTTGTTAGAATGTTTAAATGACATTAAGGCCTGGATGTCTCTTAATTTTTTTAATTTTAATGAAAAAAAGACAGAAGTTATGGTCTTTAGTGGTAGTGGCACTTCTGGAACGCCCCTGGTTGATCTGGGTTCTTTAGCACAGTATCACAAGAAAATCATTACGAATCTGGGGGTAAAGGTGGACACTGACCTTAAGTTTGACAACCAAATTAAAGCCGTAGTGAAGTCTAGCTTTTTCCAGTTAAGACAGCTGGCAAAAATTAAACCTGTCCTTTTAAGACAGCAATTTGAGACAGTAATTCACGCCTTTGTGACCACTCGGTTGGATTACTGCAATGCACTCTATTTGGGGGCGAGTAGGTCCTCCATTGCTCGTCTTCAACTGGTTCAAAATGCTGCTGCTCGTCTCTTAACTGGCACAAGAAAGTATGAGCATATTTCACCTATTTTAGCTTCACTCCACTGGCTGCCTATTCATTTTAGGATTCATTTTAAACTCCTTTTATTTGCTTTTAAAGCCTTGCATGGCCTTGCCCCACCATACCTCGCCGAGTTACTGCATCCCTATATTCCCAGCCGCTCTCTCAGGTCTGCTGACCAGCTGCTCCTGACAGTGCCTAGAACGTGGCTAAAACTTAGAGAACGAGCTTTTGCTGTTGCCGCTCCAAAACTTTGGAATGTATTGCCACTACACATTAGACAAGCTTCTTCACTGTTTCATTTTAAATCTCTGCTTAAAACCCATCTTTTTACTTTGGCTTTTAACAGCAGTTAATAATGTTAGATGTGATTTAAGTGTGTTGTGTGGCAGTACATTTTTTTGGAGTTTATTACTTATTACTTATTTTGGAGCTTATTTTATTACTTTTATCTTATTGTGCTTATCGTATTTTATTACTTTTATCCCATTGTGTTTTATTGTTGTAATGTACAGCACTTTGGAAACCTTGTTTTATTTAAATTGTGCTTTATAAATAAAGTGGATTGGATTGGATTGGACACACACACACACACACCACACACACACACACACACAAACACAAACACTCACACACACACACACACACACACACACACACACGTTCTGGAGCTGAAAAAACACACACATGTTCTGGACCTGAAACACACACACATACACACACACACACACACACACACACGTTCTGGAGCTGAAACACACACACAAACACACACACAGACACACACACACACACACACACACACACACACGTTCTGGAGCTGAAAACACACACACACACGTTCTGGAGCTGAAACACACACACACACACGTTCTATAGCTGAAACACACACACACAAACACACACACACACACACACACACACGTTCTGGAGCTGAAAAAACACACATGTTCTGGACCTGAAACACACACACACACACACACACACACGTTCTGGAGCTGAAACACGTTCTGGAGCTGAAACACACACACACACACACGTTCTGGAGCTGAAACTACACACACATGTTCTGGAGTTGAACACACACACACACACACACGTTCTGGAGCTGAAAAAACACACACATGTTCTGGACCTGAAACACACACACACACACACACACACACACACACGCACGCACGCACACAAACGCATACACACACACACACACACACACACACTGTTTTGTGGTGTGAGCTGAAACACACACACGTTCTGGAGCTGAAACTACACACATGTTCTGGAGCTGAAACTACACACACATGTTCTGGAGATGAAACACACACACACACACACACACATTCTGGAGCTGAAACACATGTTCTGGAGATGAAAATACACACACATGTTCTGGAGTTGAACACACACACAACACACACACACACACACACACGTTCTGGAGCTGAAACACGTTCTGGAGCTGAAACACACACACACACACACACACGTTCTGGAGCTGAAACTACACACACATGTTCTGGAGTTGAACACACACACACACAACACACACACACATACAGGTTAGCATGACTTATAAGGACATTTTCTTCAAACCAGAAAAAAAGGTGGTTTAGGGGGACTATGACTTCCCTTTATGCTAGAGCTTTCAAATAAAAATGGAAATGCTTTTAAAAATCACGACTTCAAAACTCAAACTCTATTATTTATTTACACCTTATAAAACAAGATACATGGCACCCTGATTTTTTGCTGACTTACAAGGACATGTGTCCTAGAAGACAAAAACCAGGATTATGAGGACAATTGGATTACAAGGACTATGTGATGTCACAATGACATCACAGTTCATTAACATATACAAAGAAACATGACTACACACTGCACTGCAAAGACAGATGGGTTTACTGGGACTATGAGATGTATTTGATATGAAAGTTAATGATCACTACAGAAAAACGAAGGTTGGTTTGTAGCTTAAAGGTTATTTATATGATGCATGTGTATATATATATATATATATATATATATATATATATATATATATATATATATATATATATATATATATATATATATATATACACTTCACATACAGTGAAGTTCTCCCACTTAGAAATCATGGAGGGGTCTGAAATTGCCATCGTAGGTGCATGTCCACTGTGAGAGACATAATCTAAAAAAAAAATCTCAGAAGTCACAATGTATGATTTATTATTTACTATTTTTTTGTATGATACAGCTGCAAATAAGTATTTGAACACCTGTCTATCAGCTAGAATTCTGACCCTCAAAGACCTGTTAGTCTGCCTTTAAAATGTCCACCTCCACTCCATTTATTATCCTAAATTAGATGCACCTGTTTGAGGTCTACGGGGAAATTGCTAAGCAGCTTGGTGAAAAAAGGTCCACTGCTGGAGCAATCATTAGAAAATGGAAGAAGCTAAACATGACTGTCAATCTCCCTCGGACTGGGGCTCCATGCAAGATCTCACCTCGTGGGGTCTCAATGATCCTAAGAAAGGTGAGAAATCAGCCCAGAACTACACGGGAGGAGCTGGTCAATGACCTGAAAAGAGCTGGGACCACTGTTTCCAAGGTTACTGTTGGTAATACACGAAGACGTCATGGTCTGAAATCATGCATGGCACGGAAGGTTCCCCTGCTTAAACCAGCACATGTCCCGTCTTAAGTTTGCCAATGACCATTTGGATGATCCAGAAGAGTCATGGGAGAAAGTCATGTGGTCAGATGAGACCAAAATATAACTTTTTGGTCATAATTCCACTAGGCGTGTTAGGAGGAAGAAGAATGATGGGTACCATCCCAAGAACACCATCCCTACTGTGAAGCATGGGGCTGGTACCAAATTATGCCCCTGCCTTGAGGGCTTCGCCGTGTATGGAGGGATTGTCATATTTTCATCTGTGCTATTTAAGTGTGCAACATCTTTCCGATCACCAGGGAAAAGTTATGCAATTTAACGCAAAGGCCCTAAGGGTGGCGGCCACAAAAAAAGTCACGTGACTGAAACCCATGAATGATCTCAGAATGAGAATATCACAAGGTCAGCTACTTTTTCTGACACTTTGCAAACACAAATATTAACACAGAGCATGTCCATTACTCTGACCTTCACCTATCCACGTCTCCTTAATTTAAAGAGGTCCATTCCTGTGCATCAAGCAGGTACAGTTGAGCTCTTATGCATGTTTACTGATCAATGTTTTTATGTGAATGAAAGCCTGAATTAAATCAGTTAAATCATGGTGTCTCATCAGAAGACTGGATTAAACCACTCAATTCATATGGATTTGTTTTACCATCTCTTTATAAATGTTTTGAAGCATCACAGTTTTGGTTGAACAGACTTTCAATTAAGGCTGTTGCGATAACCGCAATATTGCAGTACAGTGCTACCGACAGGCATGCATGACTGCCTTTTGATCTTCTTTCCCGGTTTTCAACAACTTAGTACCGTAAGATTTTAATGAAACATCCTCGCTGGTAATAAAGAAACAATACCTGCCCTCCATTAAAGAGGCCTCTGAGGGGTGGCAACTAAGCAGTTGAGCATTTAAAAAAAATCACAAGTTTTAACCATGTTAATATCTTGTATTTAATATTCTGAAGTGCATTAAAACAATGTGAACAGCAATACATTTGTTATCTTGCAAACAATGCAGATACTACAATTAACCCTTGTGTTATGTTGCGGGTTAATTTGACCCGTTTTGATTTTCTAGTTGTTGGAAATACTGGTTAACCTTTGTTTTTTTTTTCTTGACATTTTGTGACTTTTTCTCATTTATCATGATGAACATGCATGCAAAGTTTCAACATGCTGATGTGTTTTGACATATACAAACAAAATGACTGTTACGTTCATGATGTTCGCGGGTCAATTTGACCCTCATAGACAGCCATTCAAAAGCAACTGTACAGACACAAAATAAAAACATTTATTTTCTGTATGTAAGGGCACTTCAATTCCAGTTCTAACATGCAAGTGTATCTAAAAGTGCTCTAACCCTAAACAAACACACCTGAAAAAGCTAAAATCAGTGTTTAGAATTATTTGCAAATTACAGAAGAAAATCTTTGTCAGACACAGATAGTAAAATAAGCTCTCATTTCAATATTCAAGATATCTAAAATACATAGCTTTTAAACAAAACTTTTATGTAGGATTTTCAAAGGCAGCTTCACAGAGCCAAAAAATTAATACAAAACATTTATTTGATGTATATTTTGTTATGTTTGGTTTCTCACTTCCCTGTGAGCGAATAATGAAACTAGGGAACTAGGGCTTAGGAAACTAGGGAAAGTTAACTTAGGAAAATTAAACAGCATTATAATAACATTATACAGCAAAATTTTATTGTTCAGTTACGGTGTTCAAAGCATAAAATGTAAAAAAAAAAAAAAAAAAAAAAAAAAAAAAAAAGTATTTATATACAAAAAAAGTCAGTATAATGTTTATTTTCCAATTTTGTCAAAAATTGATTTATAAAAATGGTTTAAAACATTTTTATAAATCATATTTTCAGATATAATGTTTTTGTAATGTTTGACAAATGTTGATAATAAAAGTTTACAGTTTGTATCTAAATCTTTGTTGTTTTTCATAGTGTGATTTTTGAGGAATTGTATTGAATCCAATTAGGGTCAATTTGACCCGCTCCATAAAGGGTGTACACAGAATTCGAACAGTTAAATGGTAAGTTTACCCAAAAATGAAAATTCTGTCATCATTTAGGCCATGTCCACACTAATACGTTTTCGTTTGAAAACGTATATTTTTCTCTCAGTTTTGGCCTTCCGTCCACACTGAAACGGCGTTTTAAGTCAACGAAAACGTAGCTTTTGGAAAACGCTCTCCAAAGTGGATAAATTTGAAAACTCCGTTTTCGCGTTGTAGTGTGGACTGTGAAGCCGGAGGTATTTGAAAACGATGACGTAAGTTTAGTCATGTGATCCATGTTGTACCAATAGATGTTTACCTGATGTTTACCGGTATTGTGCCTGTTATGTGCTATTCACTTTCACACTGTTGCTAAAATATGTTACTTTGCACACTCTTCATATCACAGTACTGCACAGATGACAGAAAATGTACTCACATTTGCTGTCCTGCGTCAATACAGGAGAGCAGTCGCGTTTTAGACCAAACATATGGTGACTGAGTGCGACCTGGACGCATCAGTGAATGGTGAGATATTTTGCTAAATAAAATTATCATGTTAGAAGAATTGCGCGATACCTTTCTTTATTTTTCCATCTGTCAGTGAGCTTTTGTGAGGTTTCACGCATGCGCAGTAAGGTGAATTTATAAGTTTCTCATCCACACTGAAACGTCTGAAAACGCCTGAAAACGCTAGTGTGGACGGAGAGCGTTTTTAAACGAAAACTCCGTTTTCAAATGTATCCGGATTAATGTGGACGTAGCCTTACTCACTTTCAAGTTGTTCCAAACCTGGTTGAGTTTCTTTCATCTGCTGAAAACAAAAGAAGATAGAGTGAAGAATGTCGGTAACCAGGAAGTTAGGTTAGGTATACTTTGTCTTAATGGGAAATTTGTTTTAGGCTCACGAAGACAGCCACTACAGCACCAAACATATAAAACAAACACAATACAAAAAACACATTTGCAATCAAGTAGTTGGCATCACGCCACTCTATACACTGGAAAAATAACTGGCATCACACCACTCTATACACTGGAAAATAACTGGCATCACGCCACTCAATACACTGGAAAGTAATTGGCATCACGCCACTCTATACACTGGAAAGTAATTGGCATCACGCCACTCTATACACTGGACAGTAATTGGCATCACGCCACTCTATACACTGGAAAGTAATTGGCATCACGCCACTCTATACACTGGAAAATAAATGGCATCACGCCACTCAATACACTGGAAAGTAATTGGCATCACGCCACTCTATACACAGGAAAATAATTGGCATCACGCCACTCTATACACTGGAAAATAACTGGCATCACACCACTATATACACTGGAAAGTAATTGGCATCACGCCACTCTATACACTGGAAAGTAATTGGCATCACGCCACTCTATACACTGAAAAGTAATTGGCATCACGCCACTCTGTACACTGAAAAAGTAATTGGCATCACGCCACTCTATACACTGGAAAATAACTGGCATCACACCACTATATACACTGGAAAGTAATTGGCATCACGCCACTCTATACACTGGAAAGTAATTGGCATCACGCCACTCTATACACTGGAAAGTAATTGGCATCACGCCACTCTATACACTGAAAAGTAATTGGCATCACGCCACTCTACACACTGGAAAGTAATTGGCATCACGCCACTCTACACACTGGAAAGTAATTGGCATCACGCCACTCTATACACTGAAAAAGTAATTGGCATCACGCCACTCTATACACTGGAAAGTAATTGGCATCACGCCACTCTATACACTGGAAAGTAATTGGCATCACGCCACTCTATACACTGGAAAGTAATTGGCATCACGCCACTCTATACACTGGAAAGTAATTGGCATCACGCCACTTTATACACTGAAAAAGTAATTGGCATCACGCCACTCTATACACTGGAAAGTAATTGGCATCACGCCACTCTATACACTGGAAAGTAATTGGCATCACACCACTCTATACACTGGAAAGTAATTGGCATCACGCCACTCTATACACTGGAAAGTAATTGGCATCACGCCACTCTATACACTGGAAAGTAATTGGCATCACGCCACTCTATACACTGGAAAGTAATTGGCATCACGCCACTCTATACACTGGAAAGTAATTGGCATCACGCCACTCTATACACTGGACAATAACTGGCATCACGCCACTCTATACACTGGAAAGTAATTGGCATCACGCCACTCTATACACTGAAAAAGTAATTGGCATCACGCCACTCTATACACTGGAAAATAACTGGCATCACACCACTATATACACTGGAAAGTAATTGGCATCACGCCACTCTATACACTGGAAAGTAATTGGCATCACGCCACTCTATACACTGAAAAGTAATTGGCATCACGCCACTCTACACACTGGAAAGTAATTGGCATCACGCCACTCTACACACTGGAAAGTAATTGGCATCACGCCACTCTATACACTGAAAAAGTAATTGGCATCACGCCACTCTATACACTGGAAAGTAATTGGCATCACGCCACTCTATACACTGGAAAGTAATTGGCATCACGCCACTCTATACACTGGAAAGTAATTGGCATCACGCCACTCTATACACTGGAAAGTAATTGGCATCACGCCACTTTATACACTGAAAAAGTAATTGGCATCACGCCACTCTATACACTGGAAAGTAATTGGCATCACGCCACTCTATACACTGGAAAGTAATTGGCATCACACCACTCTATACACTGGAAAGTAATTGGCATCACGCCACTCTATACACTGGAAAGTAATTGGCATCACGCCACTCTATACACTGGAAAGTAATTGGCATCACGCCACTCTATACACTGGAAAGTAATTGGCATCACGCCACTCTATACACTGGACAATAACTGGCATCACGCCACTCTATACACTGGAAAGTAATTGGCATCACGCCACTCAATACACTGAAAAGTAATTGACATCACGCCACTCTATACACTGAAAAAAATAACTGGCATCACGCCACTCTATACACTGGAAAGTAATTTGCATCACGCCACTCTATACACTGGAAAGTAATTTGGCATCACGCCACTCTATAAACTGGAAAGTAATTGGCATCACGCCACTCTATACACTGGAAAGTAATTGGCATCACGCCACTCTATACACTGTAAAATAATTGGCATCACGCCACTCTACACACAGGAAAGTAATTGGCATCACGCCACTCTATACACTGAAAAATAACTGGCATCACGCCACTCTATACACTGAAAAATAACTGGCATCACGCCACTCTATACACTGGAAAGTAATTGGCATCACGCCACTCTATACACTGGAAAGTAATTGGCATCACGCCACTTTATACACTGAAAAAGTAATTGGCATCACGCCACTCTATACACTGGAAAGTAATTGGCATCACGCCACTCTATACACTGGAAAGTAATTGGCATCACACCACTCTATACACTGGAAAGTAATTGGCATCACGCCACTCTATACACTGGAAAGTAATTGGCATCACGCCACTCTATACACTGGAAAGTAATTGGCATCACGCCACTCTATACACTGGAAAGTAATTGGCATCACGCCACTCTATACACTGGACAATAACTGGCATCACGCCACTCTATACACTGGAAAGTAATTGGCATCACGCCACTCAATACACTGAAAAGTAATTGACATCACGCCACTCTATACACTGAAAAAAATAACTGGCATCACGCCACTCTATACACTGGAAAGTAATTTGCATCACGCCACTCTATACACTGGAAAGTAATTGGCATCACGCCACTCTATAAACTGGAAAGTAATTGGCATCACGCCACTCTATACACTGGAAAGTAATTGGCATCACGCCACTCTATACACTGTAAAATAATTGGCATCACGCCACTCTACACACAGGAAAGTAATTGGCATCACGCCACTCTATACACTGAAAAATAACTGGCATCACGCCACTCTATACACTGAAAAAAATAACTGGCATCACGCCACTCTATACACTGGAAAGTAATTTGCATCACGCCACTCTATACACTGGAAAGTAATTGGCATCACGCCACTCTATAAACTGGAAAGTAATTGGCATCACGCCACTCTATACACTGGAAAGTAATTGGCATCACGCCACTCTATACACTGTAAAATAATTGGCATCACGCCACTCTACACACAGGAAAGTAATTGGCATCACGCCACTCTATACACTGAAAAATAACTGGCATCACGCCACTCTATACACTGAAAAATAACTGGCATCACGCCACTCTATACACTGGAAAATAATTGGCATTTAAAAAAATACTGTGTCAGTTAAACATGGTTTATATTTTTAGGATAAACATCATTTCAGCTCAGAGGATGATAATGAATCAGAAGAGGACAAGCATGAAGATATGGATTATATACCAGACAGCGACTCTGAATCAGATTCAGATACAAGTTCTGTCGATATCTCTAGTCTGTCCCAGGGTCCCCTCTCAGAGAATATTGAAGCATTTGATTCTACAACAAAAACCACAGATGAAACAACAGATGACAAAGCAGGTGTTAACGGGATAAACTACTGTTACGTTTGTCAAAAACCACAGTCTAAACTCACAAGACATCTAGAGACACACAAGACCGAAGCAGAAGTGATGGAGGCTCTCAGCTTTCCAAAATGTTCAGTGAAAAGACGACGACTTCTGGAGAAGTTGAGGAATCTTGCTTTTTACCCAGGATGTACAACTTCTTCACTCTCACCTGGATCAGTTTGCAAAGGCAGCCTTTGACAAACTAAAGAAAGAAGCAACTCCCCAAAGTTACACTGACCTTGCAAGAGCCACTCTTGCTCAGGCTATAGTTTTTAATCGAAGGCGTGCAGTGGAGGTGTCCAAAATGCGCTTGAAGAACTTCATTGAAAGAGACAGAAGCCCAGTCCATGTTGATGTGTCCTTGGGATTAACCCAGTTTGCAAAGAAGCTCTGTAAGCACGTCACTCGAGTAGAAATCAGGGGCAAAGGTGGACGAAAGTCACTGTCCTCCTAATACCACACATGGTGGAATCCCTGAATCAATTAATCAGCAGAAGAATGGAATTTGGTGGGCAGGATGCCAAAATCTTTCTCTTTGCTAGGCCAAAATGTTCAAGTTACTCTATAATTGGCATCACACCACTCTATACACTGAAAAGTAATTAGCATCACGCCACTCTATACACTGAAAAGTAATTAGCATCACGCCACTATATACACTGGAAAATAATTGGCATCACGCCACTATATACACTGGAAAGTAATTAGCATCACGCCACTCTATACACTGGAAAATAATTGGCATCACGCCACTCGGTACACTGGAAAATAATTGGCATCACGCCACTATATACACTGGAAAGTAATTAGCATCACGCCACTCTATACACTGGAAAATAATTGCCATCACGCCACTCGGTACACTGGAAAATAATTGGCATCACGCCACTCTATACACTGAAAAGTAATTGGCATCACGCCACTCTATACACTGAAAAGTAATTAGCATCACGCCACTCTATACACTGAAAAGTAATTAGCATCACGCCACTCTATACACTGGAAAATAATTGGCATCACGCCACTATATACACTGGAAAGTAATTAGCATCACGCCACTCTATACACTGGAAAATAATTGGCATCACGCCACTCTATATCACTGGAAAGTAATTAGCATCACGCCACTCTATACACTGGAAAGTAATTGGCATCACGCCACTCTATACACTGGAAAGTAATTGGCATCACGCCACTCTATACACTGGAAAGTAATTGGCATCACACCACTCTATACACTGGAAAGTAATTGGCATCACGCCACTCTATACACTGGAAAAGAATTGCCTTCACACCACTCTGTACACTGGAAAATAATTGGCATTGTCCTTGGGATTAACCCCGTTTGAAAAGAAGCTCTGTAAGCAATTCACTCGACTAGAAATCAGGAGGACGGCGACTTTTGGTCCACGTTTGCCCCTAACACCACACATGGTGGAATCCCTGAATCTACTAGTCAGCAGAAGAATGGAATGTGGTGTGCAGGATGCCAATATCTTTCTCTTTGCTAGGCCAAAATGTTCAAGTTACCACAGAAGTCAAGACAGCTTGAGACTTCATGCAGAAAAGTGTGGAGCCAAAAAAATAGAGTATCCACGCTCAACCCAGCTCAGAAAACATGTTGCAACCCTTTCACAAATTTTAAACCTCAAAGACAACGAGTTGGACCAGGTAGCTGACTTTCTCTGACATGATATACGTGTCCACCGTGATCACTACAGACTGCCTGAGGCGGCAATTCAGCTTTGATAAAATCTCAAAAGTACTTTTAGCAATGGACAAAGGTTGTCTTGGAAACCTCCAGGGAAAGTCACTTGATAAGACTGGAAAATTATTGGCATCACGCCACTCTATACACTGGAAAGTAATTTGCATCACGCCACTCTATACACTGGAAAGTAATTGGCATCATGCAACTCTATACACTGGAAAGTAATTTGCATCACGCCACTCTATACACTGGAAAGTAATTGGCATCACGCCACTCTATACACTGGAAAGTAATTTGCATCACGCCACTCTATACACTGGAAAGTAATTGGCATCACGCCACTCTATACACTGGAAAGTAATTGGCATCACGCCACTCTATACACTGGAAAATAATTGGCATCACGCCACTCTATACACTGGAAAGTAATTGGCATCACGCCACTCTATACACTGGAAAGTAATTGGCATCACGCCACTCTATACACTGGAAAGTAATTGGCATCACGCCACTCTATACACTGGAAAGTAATTGGCATCACGCCACTCTATACACTGGAAAGTAATTGGCATCATGCAACTCTATACACTGGAAAGTAATTTGCATCACGCCACTCTATACACTGGAAAGTAATTGGCATCACGCCACTCTATACACTGGAAAGTAATTTGCATCACGCCACTCTATACACTGGAAAGTAATTGGCATCAAGCCACTCTATACACTGGAAAGTAATTTGCATCACGCCACTCTATACACTGGAAAGTAATTGGCATCATGCAACTCTATACACTGGAAAGTAATTGGCATCACGCCACTCTATACAATGGAAAGTAATTGGCATCACGCCACTCTATACACTGGATAGTAATTGGCATCACGCCACTCTATACACTGGAAAGTAATTGGCATCACGCAGCTCTATACAATGGAAAGTAATTGGCATCACGCCACTCTATACACTGGAAAGTAATTGGCATCACGCCACTCTATACACTGGAAAGTAATTGGCATCACGCCACTCTATACACTGGAAAATAATTGGCATCACGCCACTCTATACACTGGAAAGTAATTGGCATCACGCCACTCTATACACTGGAAAGTAATTGGCATCACGCCACTCTATACACTGGAAAGTAATTGGCATCAAGCCACTCTATACACTGGAAAGTAATTGGCATCATGCAACTCTATACACTGGAAAGTAATTGGCATCACGCCACTCTATACACTGGAAAGTAATTGGCATCACGCCACTCTATACACTGGAAAGTAATTTGCATCACGCCACTCTATACACTGGAAAGTAATTGGCATCAAGCCACTCTATACACTGGAAAGTAATTTGCATCACGCCACTCTATACACTGGAAAGTAATTGGCATCACGCCACTCTATAAACTGGAAAGTAATTGGCATCACGCAGCTCTATACAATGGAAAGTAATTGGCATCACACCACTCTATACACTGGAAAGTAATTGGCATCACGCCACTCTATACACTGGAAAGTAATTGGCATCACGCCACTCTATACACTTGAAAATAATTGGCATCACGCCACTCTATACACTGGAAAGTAATTGGCATCACGCCACTCTATACACTGGAAAGTAATTGGCATCACGCCACTCTATACACTGGAAAGTAATTGGCATCACGCCACTCTATACACAGGAAAGTAATTGGCATCACGCCACTCTACACACTGGAAAGTAATTGGCATCACGCCACTCTACACACTGGTAAGTAATTGGCATCACGCCACTCTACACACTGGAAAGTAATTGGCATCACGCCACTCTACACACTGGAAAGTAATTGGCATCACGCCACTCTACACACTGGTAAGTAATTGGCATCACGCCACTCTATACACTGGAAAATAATTGGCATCACGCCACTCTATACACTGGAAAGTAATTGGCATCACGCCACTCTATACACTGGAAAGTAATTGGCATCACGCAACTCTATACACTGGAAAGTAATTGGCATCACGCCACTCTATACACTGGAAAGTAATTGGCATCACGCCACTCTATACAATGGAAAGTAATTGGCATCACGCCACTCTATACAATGGAAAGTAATTGGCATCACGCCACTCTATACAATGGAAAGTAATTGGCATCACGCCTCTCTATACACTGGAAAGAAATTGGCATCACGCCACTCTATACACTGGAAAGTAATTGGCATCACGCCACTCTATACACTGGAAAGAAATTGGCATCACGCCACTCTATACACTGGAAAGTAATTGGCATCACGCCACTCAAGTTGACGGTAGCCATTGACTTCCATGTCTGGTTTCCAACATTCTTCACTCAATCTTCTTTTGTGTTCAGCAGAAGAAAAAAACTCATTCAGGTTTGGAACAACAAGTGATGACAGATTTTTTCATTTTGGGGTGAACTATCCCTTTAAAACTAAAAACAACTGGGAAATCAGCTACATTGAATACAGAAAATGGAACACATCATTGGAAATCAGTCAATTCAACAAAGTGAAGGGTAAATAACACAGAAGACAGCAAGGAGGCAACATTAAAAAGAATAAGATAGGATAAAATCAGGCCTTTTTTGTCTTACAAAATGTTACAGCTTATTGCTGAATTTCATGAACAGCACTCATGCGCTTTCAAACTGACTTCTCCTTTTGGCTGTTATACCTCTGTTAAAATCCCTAATGTTTTGTACTGACCAGCTTTGTAGCACATGCTCTTCAGCAGATTTGCATTGAAGACACTCAGATTTTGTGGCCAAATGGCCTTTAGTTATGTGCACTTTATAATGCCGTATCACAGCAGCAACTTCTGCTTTTGTCCACATTCTTTTCTTCTCACGATGTTCAACACTTTCAGTCACTAAAAACAAGAAAGATAAAAACAAAAAAACATTGCAATGTGAAATGTTTAACATTTAAAAAATCAGTTACAAGTTACAAAGAGTTACAATTTGGTTCACAAAATGTTACATAATGCATGTAACTTTAATAATACATGCATTTGTATGACATTTTATGAACAAAACTAGACGAGGTAAAAACAGTTCATGTTGATTCTAAACAGAGCCAAGTGTGAAAGTTTAAAGATGTTTAAGTGACGTGATGCATGACAAGAAGGACGTGATGCATTACTGGATTCAGAGGGAAGCGAAGCGCTGAGTTTATTTACAAGCACCCTGTTAATTTTCTTTATTATACAAAAGCACAATGTTTTGTTTCGACTGTAAGGGGACACATAAAAAAGAAGACATTCAACTGTTAATTTTTTTTCATATTTCTCAAGTCTGTATGACCAAAAATGACGGAGTATTTTAAGTCTATTTTGCTGCTATGTGAAAAAAATCCAGCAAAACGCACCGGCGCGTTTGCCCACCCCAGAAGGTTAATGCTCTAAAGAAAAATGATACGTTATAATTACCTCCATTCTGGCAAGCTTCTTGTTTTGATGTTGACGGTTCATTTTGTCTGCCAAATAACTGGTGCCATCAGGTCGTCATCTGCATCATTTTCAGTATCAGTCAACTGGATCTGATCTGAAATCATAAAGTTAATCCAGTGCAATACTCTTGTTTGGAAATTGTATGAACATGTTGGGATTGGTATTGGAAAAACATCTACGGCACATTTTGCAATAGATATGCAAAATACCTTAAATGTGAATCTCATCAATTGACTTTCCCTGGAGGTTTCCAAGACAACCTTTGTCCATTGCTAAAAGTAGTTTTGAGATTTTTGAAAGCTGAATTGTCGCCTCAGGCAGTCTGTAGTGATCACGGTGGACACGTAAGTCATGTCCGAGAAAGCCTCGTCCAACTCGTTGTCTTTGAGGTTTAAAATTTGTGAAAGGGTTGCAACATGTTTTCTGAGCTGGGTTGAGCGTGGATACTCTGTTTTTTTGGCTCCACACTTTTCTGCATGAAGTCTCAAGCTGTCTTGACCTCTGTGGTAACTTGAACATTTTGGCCTAGCAAAGAGAAAGATATTGGCATCCTGATTTCTAGTCAAGTGAATTGCTTACAGAGCTTCTTTTCAAAATGGGTTAATCCCAAGGACACATCAACATGGATTGGGCTTTTGTCTCTTTCAATGAAGTTCTTCAAGCGCATTTTGGACACCTCCCCTGCACGCCTTCGATTAAAAACTATAGCCTGAGCAAGAGTGGCTTTTGCAAGGTCAGCGTAACTTTGGGGAGTTGCTTCTTTCTTTAGTTTGTCAAAGGCATACCTGTTCAGCACTTGCTTCTGCCAGACAGGGCGGTTTGTCTGCAACGTCTGTATTCATCTGTAAAGGAGAGAATGAAAATAAATACAGTTGTAAGACATTTGCTGGAGCTAAAGAAGCTGCTACTGTGTTTTCAGGTTCACACAATCTCATGCCTGTTTCCTATATAACTAATACACTACAATGTCCCAGTAAACCGTCCTGTCCTCACAATGCAGTGTGTTTTCAGGTTCACACAATCTCATGCCTGTTTCCTATATAACTAATACACTACAATGTCCCAGTAAACCGTCCTGTCCTCACAATGCAGTGTGTTTCAGGTTCACACAATCTCATGCCTGTTTCCTAAATAACTAATACACTACAATGTCCCAGTAAACCGTCCTGTCCTCACAATGCAGTGTGTTTTCAGGTTCACACAATCTCATGCCTGTTTCCTATATAACTAATACACTACAATGTCCCAGTAAACCGTCCTGTCCTCACAATGCAGTGTGTTTTCAGGTTCACACAATCTCATGCCTGTTTCCTAAATAACTAATACACTACAATGTCCCAGTAAACCGTCCTGTCCTCACAATGCAGTGTGTTTCAGGTTCACACAATCTCATGCCTGTTTCCTATATAACTAATACACTACAATGTCCCAGTAAACCTTCCTGTCCTCACAATGCAGTGTGTTTCAGGTTCACACAATCTCATGCCTGTTTCCTATATAACTAATACACTACAATGTCCCAGTAAACCGTCCTGTCCTCACAATGCAGTGTGTTTTCAGGTTCACACATTCTCATGCCTGTTTCCTATATAACTATACACTACAGTGTCCAGTAAACCTTCCTGTCCTCACAATGCAGTGTGTTTCAGGTTCACACAATCTCATGCCTGTTTCCTATATAACTAATACACTACAGTGTCCCAGTAAACCTTCCTGTCCTCACAATGCAGTGTGTTTTCAGGTTCACACAATCTCATGCCTGTTTCCTATATAACTAATACACTACAATGTCCCAGTAAACCGTCCTGTCCTCACAATGCAGTGTGTTTCAGGTTCACACAATCTCATGCCTGTTTCCTAAATAACTAATACACTACAATGTCCCAGTAAACCGTCCTGTCCTCACAATGCAGTGTGTTTCAGGTTCACACAATCTCATGCCTGTTTCCTAAATAACTAATACACTACAATGTCCCAGTAAACCGTCCTGTCCTCACAATGCAGTGTGTTTCAGGTTCACACAATCTCATGCCTGTTTCCTAAATAACTAATACACTACAATGTCCCAGTAAACCGTCCTGTCCTCACAATGCAGTGTGTTTTCAGGTTCACACAATCTCATGCCTGTTTCCTATATAACTAATACACTACAGTGTCCCAGTAAACCTTCCTGTCCTCACAATGCAGTGTGTTTTCAGGTTCACACAATCTCATGCCTGTTTCCTAAATAACTAATACACTACAATGTCCCAGTAAACCGTCCTGTCCTCACAATGCAGTGTGTTTCAGGTTCACACAATCTCATGCCTGTTTCCTATATAACTAATACACTACAATGTCCCAGTAAACCGTCCTGTCCTCACAATGCAGTGTGTTTCAGGTTCACACAATCTCATGCCTGTTTGCTATATAACTAATACACTACAATGTCCCAGTAAACCGTCCTGTCCTCACAATGCAGTGTGTGTTTCAGGTTCACACAATCTCATGCCTGTTTGCTATATAACTAATACACTACAATGTCCCAGTAAACCGTCCTGTCCTCACAATGCAGTGTGTTTCAGGTTCACACAATCTCATGCCTGTTTCCTATATAACTAATACACTACAATGTCCCAGTAAACCTTCCTGTCCTCACAATGCAGTGTGTTTCAGGTTCACACAATCTCATGCCCGTTTCCTATATAACTAATACACTACAGTGTCCCAGTAAACCGTCCTGTCCTCACAATGCAGTGTGTTTTCAGGTTCACACAATCTCATGCCTGTTTCCTATATAACTAATACACTACAGTGTCCCAGTAAACCGTCCTGTCCTCACAATGCAGTGTGTTTCAGGTTCACACAATCTCATGCCTGTTTCCTATATAACTAATACACTACAATGTCCCAGTAAACCGTCCTGTCCTCACAATGCAGTGTGTTTTCAGGTTCACACAATCTCATGCCTGTTTCCTATATAACTAATACACTACAATGTCCCAGTAAACAGTAGAGCCCGATCGATATGGATTTTTGGGGCCGATGACGATACCGATTAAAAAAGCCTGATACCGATATATCGGCCGATATTATTTAGGCCTATGTGTACAGTAGCAATATTATTTATGTGTATTATAGTACAGTACCAGTCAAACGTTTGGACACACTTTCCTATTGATGTGTACAAACTTTTGATGGGTACTGTCTATAGAATACACAGTATTTAAACAGAATAAATATATAAACGTTTTGCAATGATCACTCAAATGTGGTGATCAAACACTTGTGTAGGCATGTGCCGGTATCAAATTTTCATGCTGCGATTAATTGATTGAGCTTTTATCACGATATACGGTATTATCACGGTATTTTATTTACATAAGAGAAACGGATGGATTGGAGAGGATCTAAAAAAAAAAACTTGCATCACAATAGGTGTAATTGTGATTGTCAAAACATTTGATAACTAAACAGAATTTTATTAAGTTTAGTGACAACATGTTACAATGTTTACATGGTACAGTGACTGGTAGGCTACTGTTTGTATTATTGCTTAACACAATTTTCACGATTTCAGTTCAATTCTTGATTTGATTTCTATCTTGATTCAATATTGACTCATTTGGATAAATATTAGGTAGGTTATACAGTAGATAGCCTACATTTTTCTCAAGAAAAAATATACCTCACATAATTCTGTAAACAAACAGAAAGCCCTATCAGCTGGTATTATTAAAGGTTAAAAAATAACAAATTAAATATAATGCGGTTTTTATTATATAACAATTATGTAGCCTAATGACATAAGTAAAAATATAATAAATATGTAATATAGTGCACATATTTAGCGAAAAATTCTCTATTTTTTCTAGTCAACAAACGTGCTGGTAATTAATTGGCTTTCCTGAGGAAAATGTAACGTTCTGTGACATAATTGTTCACCTGCAGTTTTATTGACCTCTTTCCGTGATTGAAAAACACTGATTGATCTATTATGTATGAGGCATATATACCTTTCGGAAAGTTGAACTATATCTTTAAATAAAAAGTAACAGATCGGTTCACTTGAACTAAGGTGCTACAGTGGTCTGTCACGTCACATTTACAAGCGCCAAAACGGTATTCATTTTCTGCATTTCGTAATAAAATGGACAGAACCTCAGAGCTGAGAATTTTTTTCATATAAAAAGTAACCTGCTCTCTCTAGTCTGTCAGTGTCAGTGTCCTCTTTGCTCCGCAATTTTTCTCTGCGTGAGAAAATGGATGTGTGGCGTGAGAGCATGTGAAAAGTGTTGATTGCGTGAGTCTCAAGCTGAATGCTATGAAGTTCTCAATTTCACATCTACATGTTCTCGAGTTTAGCTACTCTTTTACCTTCATAGTTGGCAGCCCTGCTTTTAGAAAGTAGATAAATCGTCGGCAGCGTTCCTCTTTCTGCCATGCTTCTTCTCCATGCGAGGATTGTTTACATTAGACTAGAGCACGCATTGCGCCGCATGCACACAGTGCTTATGTGGGGATTGTTTACATCAGAGTGCACACGTGTTTTGTGCAGCATATACGCAGTGGGTTTTTTTTTAACCGTTGATGGAAAATAAGCTAATGCGCATTCTAAAAATCTAAATTCGGATCTATTATTTTTCACGGTATTTTGAAGTGCCCATGATAACAATATCGTGCATATTCATTATCGCGATTTATCACATTACCGAATACCGGCACATGTCTACACTTGTGTGACAAAGATATGTAATGGAGGCAGGGGGAATGATAGAATGAGAATGATACATTTGAGCTGTAACCAAACTAGTTTGCATTGCATGTTGTATTATATTATATTCTAAATACTGTTGCATAATCTTCACTAACGACTTTGTCTTTTAATTTAGTCACGTTATATAAAACAACTTGTATCAATAAATATATCAAAAGTGTCACTGACATTATCTTCTATTTTTAGTCTTAATTCCTCTAATCTCTACCAGTGGAGGAAGAACTCAGATCTTTTTACTAAAGTAAAATTTATAATATCATAATGAAAACGTTTTTAATTACATAATGTATAGACTTTTATACTATTTTAAATAAGTAGTAAGCAAAATGTACCTACTAAACATGAAACTAGGCTACTCTTAATGCAAAATGGCCCTATATAAAGTGTTATAATTATTTATACCATGGTCTGGGTGAATACTCGATTCTGATTGGCTGCAGGGTGTTAAAAAGTGATAGAGGACACCTAGTAAAGTAGTTCTGGTGAAACTGCCTTTTCACCGTTCGAAATTAATAAATAAATGCGCTGCCTACAACAGCTGTGAGTAACCATAGCAACAGGCAGTCAAAGTATCCGTTAACAATTTGCTCTATCAAAACAAACATCTAACGTTAGTTAGATATTACATAGCCTACTAATACAACAATGAGCGACTTGGTTATTTCATCTTCAGTCTCTCACGGACTGACGGAGCCCAGTAAGCCCGCAGACTGCTCTCGCATCGATGGCCTGTCACCGCTCTCCAGTCCAGCATCGGAGAGTCGACCTACGGCGGTGCTTCGGAGGCTGTGGTTACTGTAGACTAGTGTAACACATAGTGTTTTATGTGTAATAAAAAAATAACTATGCCTACCTTTGTGTTTCATGAAAAAAAAATGCAGTTTTTAACCTGAAGGGTTCTACAAGCTGAGCGGACTATAAATATCTCAAGTTGCTAAATAAATCATCAGGCAAGTTATTATTTGAAAAACTAGATTTAGCCTAATTAAAATATAAACTAATGTTTTATTTGGCAAGTCACCATGGTATAAGCGGGTTAATGCCCTCCGAGGTGTCCATTGTCAGGTTTTAATGTAAGGGTTAGCGTTGCAACTTCGTGCTCCAGGGCGAGGCGGCTCCTTTCACGGAGGCGTGCTGGTGCGATGAGCTGGCAAGCGAGGTTTTGGACGTGTCTGGCAGGTCTTTGTCTTGGGTGCTTTGGCTTGGTTTGTGCGCCATCAGCTTGTCCACGTCGGCGCTGCTCTTGGCTGTGGAGCTCTTGGTTACTGGCGACCTTGGGCGGGAATGGAGGTGTCCTGAATCTCAGCCATGTCTCCAGGTTGTCCAGCGGTTGTGGGACTGTAGGACCGGAACATACTGGTTTCGACTGTGGGCGAGAGGAACACAACACACACAGAGAGACCAAGCAAGATTGTTCTACGTTTAACGAGCTATAATACGGGCTATGCCGCGTATGCAAATTGTGGTTAACTGATGCAGGCAGTTAAATCATTCGGTGGGACAATTTGGTTAGGTCAGCATATTAAATAATAAATTTAACAGGGCGATAGCTTTAGGGGTCACCTGTTGATGCTAGCGGCTTGTCGTATAATTATTATTCAGCGTTCCTTGTTGTCTCAGATAGGTTCTGTCTTCTAGGTGAACTGAAAGGAACAGAGCACGACAGAAAAGAGCAATGGCAAGATAGCAGAGTTTGAAGTAACATGCAACCATCCAAGATGGGAAGGTCTGTAATGAAATGGCGTTAATAGTACACAGGAAGTGTTACAGGGGAAGAGGAGGCCTAAGCCTGCAGTTTGTGGCTCGGAGAGGAGGAGGGAGCCAGACACTTCAATGACCGGGGGAATCTCTAGATTCTGTGGCAAATATTAAGTGGATGGGTTTAATACCTTTGTCTAGTTTGCCTGGGGTGGAATGAGGTCATTTGGGTTGGAATCAGCATCGTGGTTGGTCTTTCTGTCGTCCCTAAACGCTTGACAGCAGTGTCCCGGGCCTTTCGTGTATCTGTACCGATGTGCTCCCTCTCACGCAACCTGACTTTGAATCACAACCGGCAGTGCCAAATTGGTGATGTCGTGTTGCGGGCCGCACTAACGGAGAGATACAGGAAAGTCCGAGACTCGCGCTCAGTCAGTGCTGGTGACGCAGGTCAGATGAACCAGCGTGCTGGACTCCAAGCAGAGATGACTGTCAAATCACCACAGCTCTTTAGTGGATTCTACCTATAAATACAGCAGAGCAAGAAGCAAAGGTTTTCCTAAATAATGGTAAAAAGGAAATTATGAAAATGATGTTAATTATCAAAATAACTTAACCCAAAAAAAAAATTCTTAAAAAAAAAAAAATATTATTATTTTTTTATTTATTTATTATTATTACTTTTATTATTAATAAAAATTAATAATTAAAAGTAATAAAGTAGGATGGACCCCGGGAGAAGACAGGCAGTAGTGGCGCGTTTGGGCCACAAAGGGGTTTGGGTCACTTCCTCCTAGTGGTCAACCTGGCTGACCGAGAACTTGATTTGAATTGCATTCAAACTGGTTTAAATACACTTCAAATCGAGCGTATGCATAGATGTTAAGTAACTTCTAGAATTGTTGTCATAACATATCAAATCAAAACTAGAAAAAAAGTTTGATGAGACAAACTTTAAGTTGGCTTGAGAAAGCCGGACCAGAGAGTTTGAAGAAGTTTAAAGTAGTTTGAAGTTTGATAGATGAATTAGTTAGAAAGAAAGAATAGTTCTAAAAAAAGAAAACGATTGGTTAGAAAGAAAGGAAAGATTAGGTAGAAAGATAGATAGATTAGAAAGATAAATTAGTTAGAAAGAAAGAGAGAAAGATAGATTAGTTAGAAAGAAAGAAAGAAAGATAGATTAGTTAGAAAGAAAGAGATTAGTTAGAAAGAAAGAAAGATAGATAGATATATAGATAGATTAGTTAGAAAGAAAGAAAGAGATTAGTTAGAAAGAAAGAAAGAAAGAAAGATTAGTTAGAAAGAAAGAAAGAAAGAAAGATTAGTTAGAAAGAAAGAAAGAAAGATAGATTAGTTAGAATGAAAGATAGATTAGTTAGAAAGAAATAAAGAAAGAAAGATATATTAGTTAGAAAGAAAGGATAGATTAGTTAGAAAGAAAGATAGATAGATTAGTTAGAAAGAAAAGATAGATTAGTTAGAAAGAAAGATAGATAGATTAGTTAGAAAGAAAGATAGATTAGTAAGAAAGAAAGAGATTAGTTAGAAAGAAAGAAAGATAGATTAGTTAGAAAGAAATATAGATTAGTTAGAAAGAAAGAAAGATAGATTAGTTAGAAAAAAAAGAAAGATAGATTAGTTAGAAAGAAAAGAAAGATAGATTAGTTAGAAAGAAAGATAGATTAGTAAGAAAGAAAGAGATTAGTTAGAAAGAAAGAAAGATAGATTAGTTAGAAAGAAAGAAAGAAAGATAGATTAGTTAGAAAGAAAGAAAGATAGATTAGTTAGAAAGAAAGAAAGATAGATTAGTTAGAAAGAAAGAAAGAAAGAAAGAAAGATAGATTAGTTAGAAAGAAAGAACGATAGATTAGTTAGAAAGAGAAAGATAGATTAGTTAGAAAGAAAGAAAGATAGATTAGTTAGAAAGAAAGAAAGATAGATTAGTTAGAAAGAAAAGAAAGATAGATTAGTTAGAAAGAAAGATAGATTAGTAAGAAAGAAGGATTAGTTAGAAAGAAAGAAGATAGATTAGTTAAGAAAGAAAAGAAAGAAAGATAGATTAGTTAGAAAGAAAGAAAGATAGATTAGTTAGAAAGAAAGAAAGAAAATAGATTAGTTAGAAAGAAAGAGAAAGAGAAAGAAAGGAAGAAAGAAGAAGAAAGAAAGAAAGAAAAGAAATTAGTAGAAAGAAAGAAAGAAAGAAAGAAGAAGATAGATTAGTTAGAAAGAAAGAAAGATAGATTAGTTAGAAGAAGAAAGATAGATTAGTTAGAAAGAAAGAAAGATAGATTAGTTAGAAAGAAAGAAAGATAGATTAGTTAGAAAGAGAAAGAAAGATAGATTAGTTAGAAAGAAAGATAGATTAGTAAGAAAGAAAGAGATTAGTTAGAAAGAAAGAAAGATAGATTAGTTAGAAAGAAGAAAGATAGATTAGTTAGAAAGAAAAGAAAGATAGATTAGTTAGAAAGAAAGATAGATTAGTAAGAAAGAAAGAGATTAGTTAGAAAGAAAGAAAGATAGATTAGTTAAGAAAGAAAAGAAAGAAAGATAGATTAGTTAGAAAGAAAGATAGATAGTTAGAAAGAAAGAAAGATAGATTAGTTAGAAAGAAAGAAGAAAGAAAGATAGATTAGTTAGAAAGAAAAGAACGATAGATTAGTTAGAAAGAGAAAAGATAGATTAGTTAGAAGAAAGAAAGATAGATTAGTTAGAAAGAAAGAAAGATAGATTAGTAGAAAGAAAGAGATTAGTTAGAAAGAAAGAAGGATAGATTAGTAAGAAAGAAAGAGATTAGTTAGAAAGAAAGAAGGATAGATTAGTTAGAAAGAAAGAAAGAAAGATAGATTAGTTAGAAAGAAAGATAGATTAGTTAGAAAGAAAGAAAGATAGATTAGTTAGAAAGAAAGAAAGATAGATTAGTTAGAAAGAAAAGATAGATTTGTTGGAATGAAAGAAAGATAGATTAGTAAGAAAGAAAGAAAGATTAGTTAGAAAGAAAGATAAGATAGAATTAGTTAGAAAGAAAGATAGATAGATTCTTTAGTTAGAAAGAAAGACAGATTAGTTAGAAAGAAAGAAAGATAGATTAGTTAGAAAGAAAGAAAGTAAGAGATTAGTTAGAAAGAAAGAACAGATTAGTTAAAAGAAAGAAAGAAAGAAAGAAAGATAGATTAGTTAGAAAGAAAGAAGATTAGTTAGAAAGAAAGAAAGATAGATTAGTTAGAAAGAAAGACAGATTAGTTAGAGAAAGAAAGAAGAAAGAAAGAAAGATTAGTTAGAAAGAAAGAAAGTAAGAGATTAGTTAGAAAGAAAGAAAGAGAAAGATTAGTTAGAAAGAAAGAAAGAAAGATTAGTTAGAAAGAAAAGAAAGAAAGATAGATTAGTTAGAATGAAAAGATAGATTAGTTAGAAAGAAAGATAGATAGATTAGTTAGAAAGAAAGATAGATAGATAGATTAGTTAGAAAGAAAGATAGATTAGTTAGAAGAAGAAAGAAAAAGAGAAAGATAAGGATTAGTTAGAAAAAGAAAGAAAGATAGATTAGTTAGAAAGAAAAAAGATTAGTTAGAAAGAAAGAAAGAAAGATTAAGTAGAAAGAAAGAAAGAAGATTAGTTAGAAAGAAAGAAGATTAGTTGTAGAAAGAAAGAAAGAAAGAAAGAAAGATAGATTAGTTAGAAAGAAAAGACAGATTAGTTAGAAAGAAGAAGAAAGAAAGAAAGATTAGTTAGAAAGAAAGAAGATAGTTAGAAGAGGATTAGTTAGAAAGAAAGAAGAAAGATTAGTTGAGAAAGAAAGAATGATGAAGATAGATTAGTTAGAAAGAAAGATAGATTAGTTAGAAAAGATAAGATAGATTAGGATTAGTTAGAAGAGAAGAAAGATAGAGTTAGAAAGAAAGAAAGAAAGAAGAAAAGATTAGTTAGAAGAAGAAGAAAGAGATTAGTTAGAAAGAAAGAAAGAAAGATTAGTTAAGAAAGAAGAAAGAAAAGATTAGTTAGAAAGAAAGAAAGAAAGAAGATTAGTTAGAAAGAAAGATAGATTAGTTAGAAAGAAAAGATAGATAGATTAGTTAGAAAGAAAGAAGATAGATTAGTTAGAAGAAGAAAGATAGATTTAGAAAAAAGAAAGAATAGATTAGTTAGAAAGAAATAAAGGATAGTTAGAAAGAAAGAAAGTAGATTGTTAGAAAGAAAGATAGATTTAGAGAAGAAAGAGAGAAGATTAGTTAGAGAAGAAGATAGATAGATTAGTTAGAAAGAAAGAAGATAGATTAGTTAGAAGAAAGTGAAGATTAGTTAGAAAGAAAGATAGAAAGAAAGATTAGTTGAAAGAAAGATAATTAGTTAGAAGAAAGAGATAGAAAGAAGATAGATTAGTTAGAAAGAAATAGATAGATTAGTTAGAAAGAAAGAATAGATTAGTTAGAAAGAAAGAAGATTAGTTAGAAAGAAAGAAAGATTAGTTAGAAAGAAAGAAAGAAGAGATTAGTTAGAAAGAAAGATAGATTAGTTAGAAAGAAAGAAAGATAGATTAGTTAGAAAGAAAATAGATTAGTTAGAAAGAAAGAAAGAGATTAGTTAGAAGAAAGAAAGTAAGAAGATTAGTTAGAAAGAAAGAAAGAAGTAGAGTTAGAAAGAAAAGATTAGTTAGAAGAAGATAGAAGATTAGTTATAGAAAGAAAGAAGATAGTTAGAAGAAAGAAAGATAGATTAGTTAGAAAGAAAGAAAGATAGATTAGTTAGAAAGAAAAAGATAGATTAGTTAGAAGAAAAGAAGATAGATTTAGAAAAGAAAGAAGATTAGTTAGAAAGAAAAGAAAGATAAAGATTAGAAAGAAAGAAGAAGTTAGTAGAAAGAAAGATAGATTAGTTAGAAAGAAGAAGATAGATTAGTTAAAGAAAGAGATAGTTAGAAAGAAAAAGATAGATTAGTTAGAAAAGATAGATAGATTAGTTAGAGAAGAAAGATAGATTGTAGAAAGAAAGAAAGATTAGATAGTTAGAAAGAAAGAGATAGTGATTTAGTAGAAAGAAAGAAGATAGATTAGTTAGAAGAAAGAAAGATAGATTAGTTAGAAAGAAAGAAAGATAGATTAGTTAGAAAGAAAGAAAGAAAGATAGATTAGTTAGAAGGAAATATTAGTTAGAAAGAAAGATTAGTTAGAAAGAAAGAGATTAGTTAAGAAATAAAGAGATTAGTTAGAAAGAAAGAAAGATAGATTAGTTAGAAAGGAAGAAAGATAGATTAGTTAGAAAGGAAGAAAGATAGATAGATAGATAGATAGATAGATAGATAGATAGATAGATAGATAGATAGATAGATAAAGTTAGAAAGAGATAGATAGATAGATAGATAGATAGATAGATAGATAGATAGATAGATAGATAGATAGATAGATAGATAGATAGATAGATAGATAGATAGATAGATAGATAGATATTTCATTAGTACATATAGAATGGTAGTTTAATTGAGTCTAGGGCTTCAGGGATTTTAGATTTGAGTTTATTTGGTGTTCACTACTGGGCCACCGTAGTCTTGGCTCATTTTGAACTGTTCCAATGAAAGTCAATGGGATTTTTATGATTTTTAATATTAATTTTTAAGAAATCTGAAAGTCAAATCAGTCTGAAAAGATATAGCACACTAAGTCAGAACAGTTTGAAGGTCTGACCCGAGTTTGGAGTTTGTAGAGTTAAAGCTCTAGGACGAGTTAGAGTTTAAATTTTAGAGTCAGAAGAATAATAATAATAATAAGTTTAAATAGGATTTCAGTAAGTTGGCTTTCTCAAGCCAACTTAATAACTAGAATGTACATTTCCAGAAGAAAATGTGAAATGGTGCTTGCAGTGGCAAAACTCACCACTCGGTTGCTAGGGTGTTTTACATGATTTCATACGAGCCAACAACCATGTCTGTACGATGTTGTGGACATGAAATATGGCTTCTATATGTTGCAATATGGTTGCTAGGTATCTTCAAATGGTTGCTAAGGTGTGGTTACACAGTTTCTATGATGATATTTAAAGACTGGTTTCCCAACAGAAACAAACAAGCAAAGCCCCATGTCTATATGATATTCTGGCTCTGAGATATAGCTCATTTATGTGTTTGTACGGTTGCTAGGGTACTCCAAATGGTTGCTAAGGCTTGTTAATACAGTTTATCGGGTAATATTTAAAGAGTATTTGCACATCTGGGTCAAAAAATGCCAAACTCTGTGTTTTTACAATGTTTTGTTGCTGAGATATGGCTTGTAAATGTTCTTCAATGGTTGCTAGGGGCCTGTAACTGGTTGCTAGGGCGTGGTTATGAAGTTGATATGTCACTACTCATTAGCTGCTTCATAGGACGAATCAAAAGAGCCCAACCCCAAGCCTCTATGACCTTCTGAGCCAAAGATATGATTTTATAAATGATGTGCCAATGTTAAGTCTATGGGAGATTTTTCGGCAAATTTTTCGCCCGCCAGACGAACATCGTACACCTGATCGCTTACAAAAGTCATAGCACACCTCTCCTCAATAAACCGGTCGATTTGACATCTTATTCATGGGTCTACGACAAAAGATGTGGGAGGAGTTGCGTGCCGAAGTTTTGTCTAGGTGAATAGTAATTACAATACTAGAATGTACATTTCCAGGAGAAAATGTGAAATGGTGCTTGCAGTGGCAAAACTCGCCGCTCGGTTGCTAGGGTGTGGTACATGATTGCATACGAGCCAACAAACATGTCTGTACGATGTTCTGGGGCTGAGATATGGCTTATTCATGTGTTCAGGTGGTTGCTAGGGTATTCTAGGTGGTTGCTAGGGCATTGCTAGACAGTTGCTAGGGTATTCTGGGTGGTTGCTAGGTGGTTGCTAGGGTGTTCTGGGTGGTTGCTAGGCGGTTGCTAGGTGGTTGCTAGGGTATTCTGGGTGGTTGCTAGGGCATTGCTAGGTGGTTGCTAATGTATTCTGGATGGTTGCTATAGTGTTTCTAGGCGGTTGCTAGGGTGTTCTGGGTGGTTGCTAGGCGGTTGCTAGGGTATTCTGGGATGTTGCTAGGGCGTTGCTAGGTGGTTGCTAGGGTATTCTGGGTGGTTGCTAGGGCGTTGCTAGGCGGTTGCTAGGGTATTCTGGGTGGTTGCTAGGGCGTTGCTAGGTGGTTGCTAAGGTATTCTGAATGGTTGCTAGGGTGTTGCTAGGTGGTTGCTAGGGTGTTCTGGGTGGTTGCTAGGGTGTTGCTAGGCGGTTGCTAGGGTATTCTGGATGGTTGCTAGGCGGTTGCTAGGGTGTTCTGGGTGGTTACTAGTCGGTTGCTAGGGTATTCTGGGTGGTTGCTAGGGCGTTGCTAGGCGGTTGCTAGGGCATTCTGGATGGTTGCTAGGTGGTTGCTAGGGTATTCTGGGTGGTTGATATGGTGTTACTAGGTGGTTGGTAGATGTTACAGATGGTTACTATGGAGTTTTTAGCATTTTCTTGGCATGATTTAACACTTAGCTAATCAATATTAGCATGTAGCTATTCACTGCTAGCATGTGTAACATGTAGCACGTCCTGTTTGCTAGCATGAGTCAAAAGAGCCAACCCCCATCTCTATACGATGTTCTGATGCAGAGATATTGGTCTTGCAAAACGGTTGCTAGGGAACTCTGTTTGGTTGTTAGGGAGTGGCTTGGCAGCTGCCAATCATGAAGCTCCAAAGTCAATGTGAATATATAAACCAACCCCCATCTCTATACGATGTTTACATGTAGAGATATAGGTCTTGCAAAATGGTTGCTAAGGTACTCTGTTTGGTTGCTAGGGAGTGGCTTGGCAGCCGCCAATCATGAAACTCCAAAGACTTATTGTCAGTATGAATGATATAAACCAACTCCCATGCCTCTGTGACATTCAGAATGGAAGATATCCCTTTTTGGATTTTGGTTGCTAAGGTGCTCGACAATGGTTGCTAGGGCGTGGCCAGTAAGTGTTGAGGCGATTCAGGATTGGCTGTTTGCAGGCCCGAGTCAAACGAGCCCACCCTCATGTTTCTATGACACTTATATCCTGAGATATCCCTTTGATATCTTTTAATGGAAGTCTATGGAACTTGTTGCTAAGGAGCTCTAAATGGTTGCTAGGGCGTGGCCTGATAGCTTCACAATAATCCTGAGACACTGATTGGCCGTCTGAGTAAAATGAGCCCGCCCCCTTGTCTCTACGACACTGTGATCCAGAGTTATGTTCAATATAAAAGCGGTTTCTATGGTGTAGGACGGCCCATTTCATGGGCCGTCCTACACCATAGTAAGTCAATGGGGCAACTTTGGGCCGCTCCTGCCCCCCAGGGGTGCAACTTTTACCCCATTTTGTGGTATGTTCTTACAGAGCCTATCAGCCTCTTCAAATGTGGTAAATTACACGTTTCTGCGACATCCTCGTTCCGAGCTACGACGCGTCAAAGTTTGTCGCAATGTTACGTCTATGGGATTTTTCGGCCGCTTTTTCGCCCCTGGGGCGAACATCGTACCCCCGATCGCTTATAAAAGTCATAGCACACCATTCCCGAATAATCCGCATGATTTGACGCCTCTTTCGTGGGTCTGTGACCAAAACTGCGGGACGAGTTACGCGCCGAAAAAGCGGCGGAATAAGAAGAATAAGAATAATAAGTATGCACAATAACACTAATGTTGCTTTGCCATAGGCAAGCACCATTAACTAGAATGTACATTTCCAGAAGAAAATGTGAAATGGTGCTTGCAGTGGCAAAACTCGCCGCTCGGTTGCTAGGGTGTGGTACATGATTGCATACGAGCCAACAAACATGTCTGTACGATGTTCTGGTGCTGAGATATGGCTTATTCATGTGTTCAGGTGGTTGCTAGGTGGTTGCTAGGGTATTCTGGGTGGTTGCTAGGGCATTGCTAGATGGTTGCTAGGGTATTCTGGGTGGTTGCTATGGTGTTGCTAGGTGGTTGCTAGGGTGTTCTGGGTGGTTGCTAGGTGGTTGCTAGGGTATTCTGGGTGGTTGCTAGGTGGTTGCTAGGGTATTCTGGGTGGTTGCTAGGGCATTGCTTGGTGGTTGTTAATGTATTCTGGATGGTTGCTATACTGTTTCTAGGCGGTTGCTAGGGTGTTCTGGTTGGTTGCTAGGCGGTTGCTAGGGTATTCTGGGTTGTTGCTAGGGCGTTGCTAGGCGGTTGCTAGGGTATTCTGGGTGGTTGCTAGGCGGTTGCTAGGGTGTTTTGGTTGGTTGCTAGGGTGTTCTGGGTGGTTGCTAGGGCATTGCTAGGCGGTTGCTAGGCGGTTGCTAGGGTGTTCTGGGTGGTTGCTAGGCGGTTGATAGGGTATTCTGGGTGGTTACTTTGTCTCTACGACACTGGGATCCAGAGTTATGTTCAATATAAAAGCGGTTTCTATGGTGTAGGACGGCCCATTTCATGGGCCGTCCTACACCATAGTAAGTCAATGGGGCAACTTTGGGCCGCTCCTGCCCCCCAGGGGTGCAACTTTTACCCCATTGTGTGGTATGTTCTTACAGAGCCTATCAGCCTCTTCAAATGTGGTAAATTACACGTTTCTGCGACATCCTCGTTCCGAGCTACGACGCGTCAAAGTTTGTCGCAATGTTACGTCTATGGGATTTTTCGGCCGCTTTTTCGCCCCTGGGGCGAACATCGTACCCCCGATCGCTTATAAAAGTCATAGCACACCATTCCCGAATAATCCGCACGATTTGACGCCTCTTTCGTGGGTCTGTGACCAAAACTGCGGGACGAGTTACGCGCCGAAAAAGCGGCGGAATAAGAAGAATAAGAATAAGAATAATAAGTATGCACAATAACACTAATGTTGCTTTGCCATAGGCAAGCACCATTAACTAGAATGTACATTTCCAGGAGAAAATGTGAAATGGTGCTTGCAGTGGCAAAACTCGCCGCTCGGTTGCTAGGGTGTGGTACATGATTGTATACGAGCCAACAAACATGTCTGTATGATGTTCTGGTGCTGAGATATGGCTTATAAATGTGTTCAGGTGGTTGCTACGCGGTTGCTAGGGTATTCTGGTTGGTTGCTAGGGCATTGCTAGACGCTTGCTTGGGTATTCTGGGTGGTTGCTAGGCGGTTGCTAGGGTGTTTTGGTTGGTTGCTAGGGTGTTCTGGGTGGTTGCTAGGGCATTGCTAGGCGGTTGCTAGGCAGTTGCTAGGGTGTTCTGGGTGGTTGCTAGGCGGTTGCTAGGGTATTCTGGGTGGTTACTAGGGCGTTGCTAGGGTGTGCTGAATGGTTGCTAGGGTATTTTGGATGGTTGCTAGGCGGTTGCTAGGGTGTTCTGGGTGGTTGCTAGGCGGTTGCTAGGGTATTCTGGGTGGTTGCTATGGCGTTGCTAGGTGGTTGCTAGGGTATTCTGGGTGGTTGCTAGGCGGTTGCTAGGGTGTTCTGGGTGGTTGCTAGGCGGTTGCTAGGGTGTTCTGGGTGGTTGCTAGGGCGTTGCTAGGCGGTTGCTAGGGTATTCTGGATGGTTGCTAGGCGGTTGCTAGGGTGTTCTGGGTGGTTACTAGGCGGTTGCTAGGGTATTCTGGGTGGTTGCTAGGGCGTTGCTAGGCGGTTGCTAGGGTGTTCTGGGTGGTTGCTAGGCGGTTGCTAAGTGTCCTGGGTGGTTGCTAGGCGGTTGCTAGGGTGTTTTGGGTGGTTGCTAGGGCGTTGCTAGGCGGTTGCTAGGGTATTCTGGATGGTTGCTAGCGGGTTGCTAGGCGGTTGCTAGGGTATTCTGGATGGTTGCTAGGCGGTTGCTAGGGTGTTCTGGGTGGGTTGCTAGGCGGTTTGCTAGGGTATTCTGGGTGGTTGCTAGGGCGTTGCTAGGCGGTTGCTAGGGTGTTCTGGGTGGTTGCTAGGCAGTTGCTAGGGTGTTCTGGGTGGTTGCTAGGCGGTTGCTAGGGTGTTCTGGGTGGTTGCTAGGGCGTTGCTAGGCGGTTGCTAGGGTGTTCTGGGTGGTTGCTAGGCGGTTGCTAGGGTGTTCTGGATGGTTGCTAGGCGGTTGCTAGGCGGTTGCTAGGGTATTCTGGGTGGTTGCTAGGCGGTTGCTAGGGTATTCTGGGTGGTTGCTATGGTGTTACTAGGTGGTTGGCAGATGTCACAGATGGTTACTATGGAATTTGTAGCATTTTCTTGGCATGATTTAACACTTAGCTAATCAATATTAGCATGTAGCTATTCACTGCTAGCATGTGTAGCATGTAGCAAGTCCTGTTTGCTAGCATGAGTCAAAAGAGCCAACCCCCATCTCTATATCGATGTTCTGATATAGAGATATTGGTCTTGCAAAACGTGTTGCTAGGGTACTATGTTTGGTTGCTAGGGAGAGGCTTGGCAGCTGCCTATCATGAAGCTCCAAAGTCAATGTGAATGTATAAACCAACCCCCATCTCTATACGATGTTTACATGTAGAGATATAGGTCTTGCAAAATGGTTGCTAGGGTACTCTGTTTGGTTGCTAGGGAGTGGCTTGGCAGCTGCCAATCATGAAACTCCAAAGGCTGCTTGTCAGTATGAATGATATAAACCAACTCCCATGCCTCTGTGACATTCAGAATGGAAGATATCCCTCTTTGGATTTTGGTTGCTAAGGTGCTCGATAATGGTTGCTAGGGCGTGGCCAGTAAGTGATGAGGTGATTCAGGATTGGCTGTTTGCTGGCCCGAGTCAAACGAGCCCACCCTCATGTTTCTATGACACTTATATCCTGAGATATCCCTTTGATCTCTTTTAATGGAAGTCTATGGAACTTGTTGCTAAGGAGCTCTAAATGGTTGCTAGGGCGTGGCTTGATAGCTTCACAATGATCTTGAGACACTGATTGGCCGTCTGAGTAAAATGAGCCCGCCCCTTTGTCTCTACGACACTGGGATCCAGAGTTATGTTCAATATAAAAGCGGTTTCTATGGTGTAGGACGGCCCATTTCATGGGCCGTCCTACACCATAGTAAGTCAATGGGGCAATTTTGGGCAGCTCCTGCCCCCCAGGGGTGCAACTTTTACCCCATTGTGTGGTATGTTCTTACAGAGCCTGTCAGCCTCTTCAAATGTGGCAAATCACACGCTTCTGGGAAATCTGATTTCTGAGCTACGAGTCATCAAATTTTTCACAATGTTAAGTCAATGGGGGTTTGGGGCAACTTTGGGCAGCTCCTGCCCCCCAGGGGTGCAACTTTTACCCCATTTATAGGTATGTTCTTACAGACCCTGTCAGCCTCTTCAAATGTGGCAAATCACACGTTTCTGCGAAAATCTCGATCTGAGCTACGAGTCTTCAAATTTCACCATGTTAAGTCTATGGGGCAACTTTGGGCAATTCCTGCCCCTCAGGGGTGCAACTTTTACCCCATTTTGAGGTATGTTCTTACAGAGCCTGTCAGCCTCTTCAAATGTGGTAAATCACACGCTTCTGCGAAATCCTCGCTCAGAGCTACGAGTCGTCAAACTTTGTCGTAATGTTAAGTCTATGGGATTTTTCGGCAGCTTTTTTGCCCCTGGGGCAAACATCGTACCCCCGAACGCTTATAAAAGTCATAGCACACCATTCCCGAATAATCCGCACGATTTGACGCCTCATTCGTGGGTCTGTGACCAAAACTGCGGGACTAGTTACGCGCCAAAAAAGCGGCGGAAGAAGAATAATAACTAGAATGTACATTTCCAGGAGAAAATGTGAAATGGTGCTTGCAGTGGAAAATCTTGCCACTCGGTTGCTAGGGTGTGGTACATGATTGCATATGAGCCAACAACCATGTCTGTACGATGTTCTGGTGCTGAGATATGGCTTATTCATGTGTTCAGGTGGTTGCTAGGCGGTTGCTAGGGTATTCTGGGTGGTTGCTAGGGCATTGCTAGACGGTTGCTAGGGTATTCTGGGTGGTTGCTTTGGTGTTGCTAGGTGGTTGCTAGGCGGTTGCTAGGGTGTTCTGGTTGGTTGCTAGGCGGTTTGCTAGGGTATTCTGGGTTGTTGCTAGGGCGTTGCTAGGCGGTTGCTAGGGTATTCTGGGTGGTTGCTAGGGCGTTGCTAGGTGGTTGCTAAGGTATTCTGAATGGTTGCTAGGTGGTTGCTAGGGTGTTCTGGGTGGTTGCTAGGCGGTTGCTAGGGTGTTTTGGTTGGTTTGCTACGTGGTTGCTAGGGTGTTCTGGGTGGTTGCTAGGGCGTTGCTAGGGTATTCTGGGTGGTTGCTAGGCGGTTGCTAGGGTGTTCTGGGTGGTTTCTAGGGCGTTGCTAGGCGGTTGCTAGGGTATTCTGGATGGTTGCTAGGCGGTTGCTAGGGTATTCTGGATGGTTGCTAGGCGGTTGCTAGGGTGTTCTGGGTGGTTGCTAGGCGTTGCTAGGTGGTTGCTAGGGTATTCTGGGTGGTTGCTAGGTGGTTGCTAGGGTATTCTGGGTGGTTGCTATGGTGTTACTAGGTGGTTGGTAGATGTCACAGATGGTTACTATTGAGTTTATATCATTTTCTTGGCATGATTTAACACTTAGCTAATCAATATTAGCATGTAGCTATTCACTGCTAGCATGTGTAGCATGTAGCAAGTCCTGTTTGCTAGCATGAGTAAAAAGAGCCAACCCCCATCTCTATACGATGTTCTGGTGCTGAGATATAGGTCTTGCAAAATGGTTGCTAGGGTACTCTGTTTGGTTGCTAGGGATTGGCTTGGCAGCTGCCAATCATGAAGCTCCAAAGTCATTGTGAATGTATAAACCAACCCCCATCTCTATACGATGTTTTGATGCAGAGATATAGGTCTTGCAAAATGGTTGCTAGGGTACTCTGTTTGGTTGCTAGGGAGTGGCTTGGCAGCTGCCAATCATGAAACTCCAAAGGCTGCTTGTCAGTATGAATGATATAAACCAACTCCCATGCCTCTGTGACATTCAGAATGGAAGATATCCCTCTTTGGATTTTGGTTGCTAAGGTGCTTGACAATGGTTGCTAGGGCGTGGCCAGTAAGTGTTGAGGTGATTCAGGATTGGCTGTTTGCTGGCCCGAGTCAAACAAGACCACCCTCATGTTTCTATGACAATTATATCCTGAGATATCCCTTTGATCTCTTTTAATGGAAGTCTATGGAACTTGTTGGTAAGGAGCTCTAAATGGTTGCTAGGGCGTGGCTTGATAGCTTCACAATGATCCTGAGAGACTGATTGGCCGTCTGAGTAAAATGAGCCCGCCCCTTTGTCTCTATGACACTGTGATCCAGAGCTATGTTCAATACAAAATCCCTATGCAATGTGCTATGCACCATAGTAAGTCAATGGGGCAACTTTGGGCAGCTCCTGCCCCCCAGGGGTGCAACTTTTACCCCATTGTGAGGTATGTTCTTACAGAGCCTGCCAGCCTCTTCAAATGTGGTAAATTACAAGTTTCTGAGAAATCATTGGTCAGTGCTACGAGTCGTCAAAGTTTGTGGCAATGTTAAGTCTATGGGATTTTTTTTACCCAATGATTTGCCCCTGGGGCGAACACCGTACCCCCCATCGCTAAGAAAAGTCACAGCACACCTCTCCTCAATAATCCGCATAATTTGACGCCTCAATCAGGGGTCTGTGATGTCGGCGTGTATTTTTTAACAGATGATTACTATGGAGTTTTTAAAAGGAGTTTTTATAGAGTTTTTATAGAGTTATTTAATATGGCACGAGGCCTGCGGCCTCGTGCCTATCGCCCACGGTTGCTAGGGTGCTGTAACTGGTTGCTATGGTGTGGCTATGAAGATTTTAGGCCATTACTTATTGGCTGCTTGATAAAATAAATCCTCTGAGGGAGAGAGAGAGGGCCTGACAGCAGGGCTGTCAGGCCCTTTTCTGTGGGTGGTGTGAAAAAGTCGGTTGGGATTTAAATTTTTGAACATTCCGCAATGTTAAGTCAATGGGATTTTTGTGGCCGCTTTTTCGTCCGCTGTGCGAACATCGTACATCCGATCGCTTAGAAAAGTCATAGCAAAAATCCCCTCAATGAGACGGTCGATTTGACGCCTCACTCATGGGTCTGTGACACTACTAACACATTCATTTCAGGGCGGTCCTACACCATTGTAAGTCAATGGGGCAAATTTGGGCAGCTCCTGCCCCCCAGGGGTGCAACTTTTACCCCATTGTGAGGTATGTTCTTACAGAGCCTGTCAGCCTCTTCAAATGTGGCAAATCACAAGCTTCTGCGAAGTCCACGCTCTGAGCTATGACTCGTCAAAAATTTTCCCAATGTTAAGTCTATGCGTTTTTTTTGGCCGCTTTTTCGCCCTGGGGCGAACATCGTACCCCCGATCGCTTATAAAAGTCATAGCACACCATTCCCGAACAGGCCGCACGTTTTGACACCTCATTCATGGGTCTGTGACAAAAACTGCGGGAGGAGTAGCGCGTCAAACTTTGGCCAGAAGAACTATAATAATAAGAATAATAAGTATGCACAATAACACTAATGTTGCTTTGCCATAGGCAAGCACCATTAATAACTAGAATGTACATTTCCAGGAGAAAATGTGAAATGGTGCTTGCAGTGGCAAAACTCGACACTCGGTTGCTAGGGTGTGGTACATGATTGCATACGAGCCAACAAACATGTATGTACGATGTTCTGGTGCTGAGATATGGCTTATTCATGTGTTCAGGTGGTTGCTAGGCGGTTGCTAGGCGGTTGCTAGGGTATTCTGGGTGGTTGCTAGGGCATTGCTAGACGGTTGCTAGGGTATTCTGGGTGGTTGCTATGGTGTTGCTAGGTGGTTGCTAGGTGGTTGCTAGGGTATTCTGGGTGGTTGCTAGGGCATTGCTAGGTGGTTGCTAATGCATTCTGGATGGTTGATATAGTGTTTCTAGGCGGTTGCTAGGGTGTTCTGGGTGGTTGCTAGGCGGTTGCTAGGGTATTTTCGGGGGCGTTGCTAGGCGGTTGCTAGGGTATTCTGTGTAGTTGCTAGGCGGTTGCTTTGGTGTTTTGGTTGGTTGCTAGGCGGTTGCTAGGGTGTTCTGGGTGGTTGCTAGGGCGTTGCTAGGCGGTTGCTATGGTATTCTGGATGGTTGCCAGGCGGTTGCTAGGGTGTTCTGGGTGGTTGCTAGGGCATTGCTAGACGGTTGCTAAGGTATTCTGGGTGGTTGCTATGGTGTTGCTAGGTGGTTGCTAGGTGGTTGCTAGGGTGTTCTGGGTGGTTGCTAGGCGGTTGCTAGGGTATTCTGGGTTGTTGCTAGGGCGTTGCTAGGTGGTTGCTAGGGTATTCTGGGTGGTTGCTAGGCGGTTGCTAGGGTGTTCTGGGTGGTTGCTAGGCGGTTGCTAGGGTGTTCTGGGTGGTTGCTAGGGCGTTGCTAGGCGGTTGCTAGGGTATTCTGGATGGTTGCTAGGCGGTTGCTAGGGTGTTCTGGGTGGTTGCTAGGCGGTTGCTAGGGTATTCTGGGTGGTTGCTAGGGCGTTGCTAGGCGGTTGCTAGGGTGTTCTGGGTGGTTGCTAGGCGGTTGCTAGGCGGTTGCTAGGGTGTTCTGGGTGGTTGCTAGGCGGTTGCTAGGGTGTTCTGGGTGGTTGCTAGGGCGTTGCTAGGCGGTTGCTAGGGTATTCTGGATGGTTGCTAGGCGGTTGCTAGGCGGTTGCTAGGGTATTCTGGATGGTTGCTAGGCGGTTGCTAGGGTGTTCTGGGTGGTTGCTAGGCGGTTGCTAGGGTGTTCTGGGTGGTTGCTAGGGCGTTGCTAGGTGGTTGCTAGGGTGTTCTGGGTGGTTGCTAGGCGGTTGCTAGGGTGTTCTGGGTGGTTGCTAGGCGGTTGCTAAGGTGTTCTGGGTGGTTGCTAGGGCGTTGCTAGGCGGTTGCTAGGGTATTCTATATGGTTGCTAGGCGGTTGCTAGGTGGTTGCTAGGGTGTTCTGGGTGGTTGCTAGGCGGTTGCTAGGGTGTTATGGGTGGTTGCTAGGGCGTTGCTAGGTGGTTGCTAGGGTATCCTGGGTGGTTGCTAGGGTGTTCTGGCTGGTTGCTAGGGCGTTGCTAGGCAGTTGCTAGGGTGTTCTGGGTGGTTGCTAGGGTGTTGCTAGGGTAATCTGGGTTGTTGCTATGGTGTTACTAGGTGGTTGGTAGTTGTCAAAGATGGTTTCTATGGAGTTTGTAGCATTTTATTGGCATGATTTAGCACTTAGCTAATCACTATTAGCATGTAGCTATTCACTGCTAGCATGTGTAGCATGTAGCAAGTCCTGTTTGCTAGCATGAGTCAAAAGAGCCAACCCCCATCTCTATAAGATGTTCTGATGCAGAGATATTGGTCTTGCAAAACGGTTGCTAGGCTACTATGTTTGGTTGCTAGGGAGTGGCTTGGCAGCTGCCAATCATGAAGCTCCAAAGTCAATGTGAATGTATAAACCAACCCCCATCTCTATACGATGTTTTGATGCAGAGATATAGGTCTTGCAAAACGGTTGCTAGGGTACTCTGTTTGGTTGCTAGGGAGTGGATTGGCAGCTGCCAATCATGAAGCTCCAAAGTCAATGTGAATGTATAAACCAACCCCCATCTCTATACGATGTTCTGATGCAGAGATGTAGGTCTTGCAAAATGGTTGCTAGGGTACTTTGTTTGGTTGCTAGGGAGTTGCTTGGCAGCTGTCAATCATGAAACTCTCAAAGGCTGAATGTCAATGTGAATGATATAAACCAACCCACATCACTATACGATATTCTGATGCAGAGATATAGGTCTTGCAAAATGGTTGCTAGGGTACTCTGTTTGGTTTCTATGGAGTTGCTTGGCAGCTGCCAGTGATGAATCTCTAAAGGCTTCTTTTCAGTATGAATGATATAAACCAACTCCCATGCCTCTGTGACATTCAGAATGGAAGATATCCCTCTTTGGATTTTGGTTGCTAAGGTGCTCAACAATGGTTGCTAGGGAGGGACTAGGAAGTGTTGAGGTTATTCATGATTGGCCGTTTGCTGCCCCGAGTCAAACGAGACCACCCTTGTGTTTCTATGACACTTCTATCTAGAGATAGCCTTTTTATCTCTTTCAGTGAAAGTCTATGGAACTTGTTGCTA